>CM075491.1:0-130000 GCA_037950665.1 Hypophthalmichthys nobilis | reverse complement strand
GACTGCAGTAATTTGAAAGTGTAGCTGCAGTTCCTCTATACTTTCTGTAATGAATATCATTCTCACAAAGAACACGCATGAAATATTCACATTTCATAAAAGATGCATGACATTATGAAAGCAAACAAAAACACATATTTTGGGATGATGATGTGTTGAATGAGATTTGACATAACCATTAAATAATAGTGAATCTGTGCATGAAAACAAACGTTTCAACGGCTGGATAAACGTCACAAATAAAACATGCGGGAGCTGCAGTCAAAAAGAAAAAGATTGGTGAGGAGTTTCATTCAAATAACTTTTATTCCATTGAAACGTATATTTAACAAAACAATAGTGATATAAATATACAGATTTTAAAACAAAAATACATTTAAAAATATGTATGAAGACGTGCGACTCAAAGGCGTGCAGTGGACTCGTGTGAGCAGACGTGAGCCGGGATCGAGCGCTGCTGCGGGAGCAAAACACACTCTCTTACTTCCAGCTCCAGGATACGGAACTCAAGAAGCTCATTCTGATCCAGGGTGTCTCGAACCTCCGAGCGTAATCGCATTTCACACTGCTCCAGCGATGCTATCTACCACACACACACACACAGAGAAACACACAATGTTAAGTGTTTGTGTTTGAGTGTGTGTGTATTAGAGGACACAACGGCTGTACCTTCTCTCTGAGCTCCTGATTCACCCTGATGAGGTTCTGCTTCTCCTCCGCCCACTTTGAGTCCTGCAGCACACAAACACACACACAAACACACACACCACTACAATTACACTACTAATACTTGTCTAATACTCCTATTTATCACTACACACTAATCACACACACACACTCTCATTCACTCATGTCAATCAAAACACAACAAAAAAATAATCAGTCTGAAACATTCAGCTCAACATAAACAGAGCACACACACACACTCTCTCTCTCACACACACACACACACTCACACACACTCACACACACACAGAAAAACTAAACAAAAATCAAATGAGGAGTTAAAGATGGAGAAATGGCTGAGATTTATTAGGCCACATGCAGGAAAAGCCAATTCCATATTTTACAGGAAAAAGAACCTCAAGCAACCAATGAGAGAAGAGCAGAGAACAGAAGAGGAACACATGCAGGAGCAGCTGACCAATGACAAACAACCAATCATCAAGCCACAAATGGTGGATTAGCAAAATCCTGTACCACTGCTGAGCAGCAGAGCAGCAGATCTCAACCTTCTGACTCCAAAGACCCCAAACTGTCCACAATAACATCTGAAGGTCCTTCAGCTCACAGTTTCTACCCTGTAAAATATTTTATTTCTTGGCGTATCCAGAAAGGTGAATATCTGTTATAAAAGTAATGATTTTCAGTTGTTTTATTTTAATGCTTGTTTTGTCTATAATTTTGAGCCTCTGGTTGAGATCCGCAGTAATCAGGTTCTCTTGGACAGCACAACAGAACACACTGATGCACCTTCCCACAATGCAATGCATTTCCATTATCAGTGTGATGGATGAACTGGAAATAAAATAAACTTTGATTTTTAAACTTTTTCTAAACGTATTATTTGATTGAACCGCCAGTTTGAACAAAAAAAATGGATTAAAATTCTACACTTTTATTTCTGGAATGATAACTGGACATCATTCACAGAATATGATGAGGTCATGCAGAAGGGAATTATTTCTCAGTTGTTTTACATACTATATTTAAAGGGTCATGAAACGCTAAAGTTTTTGAACAGTTTGTTTGCGTCACACATCATAGAAGAATTCAGCACAACACTGGGAGCAAAACTCTCCGGAGGGAAACAGATGTTTAACGACAACAAACCTCCAAATACTGAGAGCTACAGGGTTGTTAACAGATGTTATGTTCTTTTGTTGAAGCCATCTCTAAGTATTATTTCAATGATTTTTTTAAAATAAATTTTTAATAGCAGAATTATGATGACAAACTACATTACCCATGATGCTGTAGAGAGAATTGTAGCAGAGAGCAAATCGTGCCTAAAACTCTCTCCAAATAATATCCAAAGATTGCAATGATTATGTCACTGTGAATGACATCATCAAGTGCTAAAAATCTCAAAATACCTTAATATTTGTGCATGTGTACACACACACACACACACACACACACACACACATATATATATACATACACTACCAGTCAAAAGTTTGGACACGGTAAGATTTTTAATGTTTTTAAAAGAAGTTTGGTCTGCTCACCAAGGCTGCATTTATTTAATTAAAAATACAGTAAAAACAGTAATATTGTGAAATATTATTACAATTTAAATCAGCTGTTTTCTATGTGAACATATAGTAAAGTGTAATTTATTCCTGTGATCAAAGCTGAATTTTCAGCATCATTACTCCAGTCTTCAGTGTCACATGATCCTTCAGAAATCATTCTAATATGATGATCTGCTGCTCAAGAAACATTTATTGTGTACAATATTTTTTTTTTCAGGATTCTTTGATGAATAGAAAGTTCAAAAGAACAGCATTTATTTGAAATATAATCTTTTGTAACATTATAAATGTCTTTACTGTCACTTTTGATCGATTTAATGCATCCTTGCTGAATAAAAGTATTAATTTCTTTAATTTCTTTTCAAAAAAATGTAAATAAAAATTCTTACTGACCCCAAACTTTTGAACGGTAGTGTATAATGTTACAAAAGCTTTGTGTTTCAGATAAATGCTGTTCTTTTGAACTTTCTATTCATCAAGGAATCCTGAAAAAAAGTACAACAAGTTTTCAACATTGATAATAATCATCAATGTTTCTTGAGCAGCAGATCATCATATTAGAATGATTTCTGAAGGATCATGTGACACTGAAGACTGGAGTAATGATGCTGAAAATTCAGCTTTGATCACAGGAATAAATTACTTTATAAAATATATTCAAACAGAAAACAGTTATTTTAAATTGTAATAATATTTCACAATATTACTGTTTTTACTGTATTTTTAATTAAATAAATGCAGCCTTGGTGAGCAGACGAAACTTCTTTTAAAAACATTAAAAATCTTACCGTGTCCAAACTTTTGACTGGTAGTGTGTGTGTGTATATATATTATATATTATGTATATATATGTGTGAATTCAGGGTGGTTGGGACACTTTTTGCCATTGAGATGAATTGGAAATGTGTCCCAATCACCCTGAATTCACCATTATATATATATAAATATATATATATATATATAAATATATATATATATATATATATATATATATATATATATATATATATATATATATATATATATACACACACACACACACACACACACACATGCATATTTTGCATTATTATATTTTCTGTTTCTGGTTTGCTTGATTCTTGGTTTATAATGTTTTAACACAGACTTTTTAAACATCCCTATGGGAAAATGTACAGTGTTTCATGACCCTTTGAAAACAGTAGGCAGATCATGGAGCGATATATTTGTGTCCTCAATCACCCTCAGTTTGTGGTCAGGATGAAGCAGTTCTCAAATCGTGGAACAAGGTTAGGAGACGCCAGGACACAAATAACACCAAACAGAATCTTTACACAAACTGAGTTGATTGATCTGAATAAAATATACAGTATAAAACCTGTATAAATGTTTTAACACACAAGAGTCTTGCACTGGTCAAGTGAAGTAAATGTAAAGAAATAACGAATTTGACTTTGAAATTAACAGCAGCAAAATCTGCACTGGTCCTGCGGGTGAAGTCACATGATTTGGAGCCACATCCTCTCTGTGTAGCGCCAGCACACAAGCATGGCTGTCAGAAAGACAAGCAGCGAGGCCAATGTGACTGGAGTCAGGGGTGTCTTCTCCCCGCCCGCTGTCTTATTTACCTGCCCCTTCTCTGCCAGGCTCCGCTCCAGGTCGGCAATCCGTGCCTGACAGCCAATCAGCTCCGTCTGCAGCTGCTCCCGCGTCTGACGGACAGAGCACAGAGCCAATCAAAGAGCCAGCCTAGGGCATGTGTACGCAGAAACATGGACTATATCGGCTTCTTTTGAATTTCAAATCAATTACAAATTTTGATAAGGAATTTTCTGAGGCAGGAATTTTCGGCCATGCTTGCGACAATGCTGGCTGTGATTGACAGCTGAGTGGAATTTCAGTGTGGGAAAAGGAGATTCTGAAAAGGTCTTGAAGTTCAATTCAACTGGATTTAAACATTGGGGTGATTTGATAGAGATTTAAAATAAATATGGGAAAGAAAAGGATCCTTCAGAATGTCCCGTGTGGCGCGGTCAGGCATGCGTCTGTGGGGGCGCGGCCTCACCCTGCAGTGCCTCTCGGGGTCCAGCGGTCCCGCCGTCTCCTGCAGAAGGGCGTACGCTCGCTGCAGCGCCTGGTACTCGCGCGTCAGCTGACGGAACCGCAGCTCCGCCTCCTCCCGGGAGAAGCCCTGCCCAACAACAGAAGCGGTACCGTATGTCACATCTGTCATTCCCAGATATTATCATATGAAATCATTACCGATTCACCATCATATCTTATGGAAATAAGCTGAAACGACATCAGGACAAGTAATAAAATGTTTCCATCAACCTAGTGCTGAATGGAAACGGCAAGATGAGAATAAATTCTAAAAATGTGCATTAAAAACGTAATAATTTTTTATCTGTTAAGAAAACATGCACTTAAACTACGATGGAAACACATTTATAGAATAAATCCCTCCAACCCTCGTGTAACTGTGCCTCAGCAGAGGCTGTGATTGGATAACTGGTCTAACCAGCGGACCAATCACATCGCAGCATCTCAAATGTTGGTTTGGTGGTTCTGAGTCAAAGTCTGTCATCAGAATGATTTGGTTTAATTCCTCCAGAAGCGTCTCACACGATTGTGTTCCCAAACACCAGCATCCGAATGCAAGATCACATGACAGCGTTTATTGTGTTTCGTCTGACGCTCTGAGACCAACTTATTTATGATGGAGGAGAAAAGAGCCCGAACCTACATATTTATTACTAATATTTTGCGCTAATTTCCCAGGAAGTGATGATTTTGTTCTCTTGAACACACAGGATGGAAACGCTGCTTTATTCACAAATGTTTTATGCCATATTCCAGTTAAATTTACTTTAAACACAAAATGTTATTTTTATTCAGATCAAGTCAAATTTATTTGTATAGCTCTTTCCACAACACACACGGTTTCAATGAGGCTTTTCAGAAAATCATGATGTTTATAATTTATTTTTATAAAATATCTTCATGCCTTATAGTCAGATTTATCATATTAAATCTGGGCGATAATACAGTTTATATTCAGTGACGATACAAACAGTCGAGCAGTTGAGTTTATAGATATATAGTATTCATCAATTTACGTGAGTGTACTGTATGTTTGCAAGTTGGATATAATATATATTACAACTTTATACACAGAAGTGTCCAATAATACAGTTTACATTTTACAACAACATAAACAGTCAGTAAATCAAAATTTTGCCTAATTTTTAAGACATTTAGTGAGTGAAATTATACTTAATGAAGCGCAGCACATTCGAGTGAACACTAGAAGAACACACTGTGAAGGGACGGTCTTACGGAACAGTTAATGACTCTGTTAATCCCGCGGCTCGTTAACTAGATCTGCAGGTACTGATGAACGAGAGAACCGCCGCCTCGTCATGATCCCTGGAGCACAACAGCTCCTCTGACCGAACAACAAGCCTGAACAACTCAACAAACACTCTCTCCGAATCATGACATGAACACAGACTACAGTTTTACACTTTCAGGAGAACATCAGATTGTTGTTAATGATTTTCATGGCGCTGCTGAAGAAGTTGTTTTAGGCGTCTTACATGTGGTCTACGAGTTTGTATTTTAAGCACAACATAATATCATGTTTCTCCTCAATAAGCTAAATAAAGGTAAATAGAAGTGTGTTTGGTTCGTATGTGCACTACTGTTCAAAAGTTTGGGGTCAAAAGAAGAAAGAAATTAATACTTTTATTCAGTAAGGACGCATTAAATTGATCAAAAGTGACAGTAAAGACATTTATAATGTTACAAAAGATTCTATTTCTGATAAATGCTGTTCTTTTGAACTTTCTATTCATCAAAGAATCCTGAAAAATAAAAAGTACACAACTGTTTTCAACATTGATAATAATCATAAATGTTTCTTGAGCAGCAGATCATCATATTAGAATGATTTCTGAAGGATCATGTGACACTGAAGACTGGAGTAAAATTCAGCTTTGATCACAGGAATAAATTACACTTTACTATATATTCACATAGAAAACAGCTGATTTACATTATAATAATGTATTACTGTTTTTACTGTATTTTTGATCAAACAAGTGAAGTCTTGGTGATCATGAGAGACTCTTTCAGAAGCATTAGTGTTCATGCAGGTGTAAATCATGACATACGTCTTCGAGGTCCTCTTCGGGGGTGGCGGGGGTGTGATCTGTGTTATATGACGTCAGAGACGACGTTTCAGAATCCACAGATTCTTCATCAAATCCAAAATATGTCTCCACAACATGCCTCTGAAAGAGAGAATCATGTACATGTGTTCAGATGAAATAAATCACTCACGAACCTAAAATAACTTTCACACAATATCCACCAAACATCTCCTCTCTTCAGTTTACACAGAGAAAACAAGTGTGAACGCTGGTAACATGTGACCTGCCCAGAGCAGCATCACATGATCATCTCTGCTTCTAACCCTTCTGCATTGAGTGCATTACAGCAGATGATTATTTTTACAGACTGAAGGGATCAAAGTTTTTGTCAGCGCAGCCCACAGATTCAGTGAGCACAGCATGACTCGTTTCTGAATCCATAACAATCGTTAAATAAAAATGAAATAAAGTGTCAGTCAAATGAGCAGCAGATCTTACCATCGTGTTTGTAGGTCATCTCCTGACAGCCGGAGAAATACAGACACACCAGAGCGCACAGACACAGGAACATGGAGAGGTACAGCACCAGCAGGAAGTACTCTGGCATACTGAGCGTCTAAAAACACCCTCCAAAACCCTCTCTAACCAGCACCATCTTCCTCAGAGCCACTCGTGTGTGTGTGTGTGTGTGTGTGTCGAAGCCTGTGTTATGCCAGAGTCTGTTGTTCCTCATTTTACGTGAGTTTATAGTCATGTTCGCTGACTCCACCTCCTTAGCAACAGTTCTGGAGAACCAACAACTACAGCGCAACCCACAGCGCCTCACACACACTCTCACACACACACTCGATCAGAACAGACAGGACCGTAGAATCACTCACACTTCACTCAGGATCATCCTCAAATGTTCCAAAGGAGGTTGTGTCAGATTCAGGGGACAAATTTGTACCAAATTATAACAAGTAAATCCAAACTGAGGGATAGTGACTTCTGTGTATTCAGACTCTTCAGTTGTGACAATGTGGTTTTTGGGTGACTGACGTAACCTTTTAGACAAGAAAAGAAATCTGGAGAATGCATGAGAAAGAAAAGAGAAACGGAAGGTCTCGAGAGGCCAATTAATGTGCGGTGTATCGGGCGCTCACACACTCCTCAGAGGAGACGGTTGCTTAGAGACAGAGTCCGTACGCTTCACAGAACAGAGAGAGTAACCAGAGCAAAACTTCCTCAAACATGTTTCCATGAATGACAGGACTCGCTCACCTTCGGTAACTTGATGTTTTTCCGCCTGTTCTTTTTGTTGATTACCAGCCTGTCCCGCTCCTGAAAGCACATCCAGACGTCTCCGTAAACTGAACGGCAACACTTTAGTTTAGGGTTCAATTCTCACTGTTAACTAGTGGCTCATTATCAGCATATAACTAGGATATTGGCTGTTTATTAGTACTTATAAAGCACATATTAATGCCTTATTCTGCATGATCATATTCTACATCCCATAATCCTACCCAATACCTAAACTTAACAACTGCCTTACTAACTATTAATAAGCAGTAATTAGGAGTTTATTGAAGCAAAAGTCATAGTTAATAGTGAGAACTGGACCCTAAACTAAAGTGTGACCAACTTACCAATACAACACACACACACAATCACACTCACACTCACACTCACACACACTCACTCACACACACACACTCACACCCCTCAGAGTCATAGTGGCTCATTTAGAGCCTGAATTTCATTTCACATTGGATCAGTATGAGTGTTACAGATGTTTACACTACTGTTCAAAAGTTTGGCGTCTGTAAGATTTTTGTTTTTGAATGAAGTCTCGTTTACACAACAACAATATACTAAAAACAGAAAAGATTTTCCTTTGCGTTTTTCACATACAGACAACAAATCAATCCTTGTTCACATTCTGGGAAATCATCTAAAATTGCTGTATTCTGCTGTCAGGCCTGTAGATGGTGAAGTTTTTGTTTTCAAGTCCCCAAACACCATTGTCATGTAAATGAACGGCCAAAACGCATAAAAAGATTTCCGTTTTTAGTCTATATTAATCCGGATTCATTTGAAGCCAGTCTTTCGTCCACACTGAGACGTGTTTGTAACCTGTGAAAACTGATCTTATAGAAGTCTCTCTCTCTCTCTCTCTCTCTCTCTCTCAGGTGGAATCATCAGAAAATGCTGTTTTCACATTGAGGACTGTGCTGTTTGAAATGAGGCACATTTAGTCATGTGACTCATATTACGACAGATATCTGTGTTTATTCCAGTTTGTGCTGCTAACGATGTTACTTTGTACAATCTTCACATTACATTCCTGCAGAGATGTCAGAAAGTGCACTCGCAGTCAGACACAAGGCTGTTTTAGACCAGAGATTGAGAGATTGAGAGATTGAGCCCTAACCCTGAACATGTCAGTAAGAGTTGAGATATTCTGATCATGTCAGAAGAATAATGTGAGAACTGTATTATTCTCTCAGTATCACTCCAGTGAGCTTTTATTACATTTTACACATGATTTAAAGCGTTTCAGTGTGAACGAGAAACTTGTAAAGCTCTAGTGTGGATGAGGAGCTTTTTGAAATGAAAACTTATTAGTATAGACGTGGTCTTATGGTCATCAAGACTGCTTTAATTTAAAGTGTTACTGTCACTTTTGATCAATTTAACTTGCTGAATAAAAGTATTAATTATTTTTAAAAAATCGTACTGACCCCAAACTCTTGAACACTGTGTTTCAGGACCGAGCCGCTCTGATAATACTGTGATATCAGCGTGTGTGTAAACAGAAGTCATGAGGGAGGGCAGCAGAAAACCAGGCTGTAAGTCATTTCTAATTAGGCTTCATCTTAATGAAGTAAACAAACTAATTAACAGATGCAGCGCTGATTACCAAACACAAGTAATTACAGGGTAAGGCCAATTAGAGAATAATCACACAGTGGCACAAACACAGACACACATTATAAAGAGCAGGCAAGGACAGAATCTGTTTCTGGAAATAGATTTAAAGACAACAATCTTTACTTTTTTGATAAAAGTTGCTGGTCTTATTATTGAAATGTTCATTTGCTAAACCATTTCACTCACTTTCCATTAGCCAATGAAATCATCATGGATAAAATCTATATAATTTCAGCACACACAAATGCATTAATATGCTGTGAATGCGGTTTCATGTTCATCTGAAGCATGTCTGTCAAACAACATGTGTGTGTGTGTGTGTGTCTGTGTGTCTGCGGCTCAGAAACGCACCTGCATGAGCTCATCTATAACGCCGCGCTGCTCACTGATCTGCAGGCGCAGATACTCCACTTCCTGTTGCTCGTGGGCGAGACTCAGGTCCGTCAGAGAGGTGTATCTCTTCAGACCGCCCGGCTGCTGCGAGTTCTGCTGCGATCGCTCCTTCTGACCACAAACACACACAGGTCCAGTTTCAGTATGGTTAAATGTTGAACATTCAAGTTATTCTAAAGAAAAACAATATATCAAAACTGAGTAACTTTCTCCAGATCCTTTCAACACACCTGCTCTGCGTTCTCTCTGCTGAGCGTCTTCAGCTTGTCCTCCATGCGCTGTAGAGTCTGCTGCAGCTCTTCGTTCTTCTTATTCAAGCGTTTATTCTTCTCCATGAGCGGCTTCATCTCTCCGTCTGTTTCCCGCACTCGTTTCAGCTGTACGACAGAGACAGACTGATCTACACACACAAGTCCTGTTGGGATTCCCATCATCATGTGGACTCTATCCTAAAGAGTTTTCCAACAGATATTAACAACAATAAACAATCTTTTGAGAGTGACTCTACACTGTAAAAAAGTTTTCAAAGGTTGTAAATACTAGATTATCGGAGTATTTTATGTAATTTTATGTCAAATTTAATTCAATGTGTTTCTTTAATGAACGATTATTGCATTATTTTAGTGTTGTGTGTTACTGTAACACGAGAAGCAAAGGAAAAACAAGGTCTATTTATACACAAGGGTAACAAGACACACCTGAGAACAATCAGGGATCAACATGAAAAACTACAAAAGAACTACAAAGATGGCAGACAGAACAGGAAATAGGAAGTTTAAAAAAGTTCAGGGACAAACATGGAGAGCTGAACCTTGTTGAGTGTGTGTGTGTGTGTGTGTGTGTGTGTTTCTGTACCAGTTCATTCCTCTCATCTGACAGCAGTGTGTTTCTGTCCTCTAGTTTCCTGATGACTGCCTGCAGCTCCGCGATCTTCAGCTGAAACCTGCGCACGTCCCTCTCTTCCACTTCCTGTGAACGGATAAACATGCTGTATTGTGTGATGGTAAAGTGCCGGAAACGGTCTCTGACATGTCCATGTTCCTGTTTCTGATGACAGAACAAACCTGGTTACTGACAGAGTCTGTGTTTTCTCCGAGGGCCGGCACCACCTCTCTCTTCGGACTCCCATAATTCCGCTCTGATTCCTCTCTCTGCAGCAGCAGACGCTGCGTCTGTCCCGCCTGCACTCCCAGCTCCTTCTCCAGAGACTGAACCACACGATCTCTGCTCTTCAGCTCCTCCATCTCACACACACACACGTGAATAAAGAAATTAATACTTTTATTCAGCAAGGATGAATTTCTTCTTTTTTAATTAATAAAAAGGGGGTAAATGTAGTAATAACACAGTAACATTCAAAACTTTGACATTTTTGCACATTCACTCATTACTGAGAAGTTACTGATGAGATACAACATGGTGTTCGTTGAAAAGTATTAAGTTATGATTGTTTTATAAGCTCACGTTCGACCGGGTCAAAATTGACCCAGCAATATGAAAGGTGTGTGCAGTGTTCTGAAAGAGCAGCAGGGTGAAATAACTTCATCCATCCATCTCACCAGTCTCCGGATTTCTCTCTCGCTCTCGCGCTTGATTCTCTGGATCTCCTCTTGATGGGCCTGATGGGCCACTCTGAGATCGGCTGCTTTGGCCCGGTCCGCCTGCACGGCATTGGTCAGCGCCTCCTCCGCCTGCCGCCGGGACGTCTTGGCCTCCTGCAGCTCCTGCGTGAGTCGGAGCCTCTCGGCCTCGTGGCTCCTGCGGGCCTCCTCTCGCGCCTCCTCCTTCAGGGCGTTCCGGAGCTCGCTGCTGGCCCCGTCCCGTAACACGCACACCAGCGCCTGCAGCCGGGCCAGTTCTGTCTCGCGGAGCCGCGCCGCCCGGGCCAGCTCGGCCTCGTGCTGTCGGGACAGGCTCTCTCGCGCGGCCGCAACCTCGCGCTGCTTCTCCTCGTGGAGCTTGACCCGTAGTTCGGTGAGAGCGACCGAGTGCTTGTGCTGCTCCGTCTCTCGCTGCGCCCGCAACTCCTGCAGCCGCTCCCGTAACTTACCCACCTACGAAACAACAAAACACCACTCGTTTCACCTCAAGACACATCAGCGTTTCACATGAAGGGTCTCATGATGCCATAAGTTCACCAGTAAATCTCCATCACTTCTTCAAATCTGTGATAAGGATTTGTACTATTGAGATTCGTGGGGCAGAATATCAAAACTACTTAAAAAACTCATAGATTCACATTGACAGTCTGTCTCTGAGTATTTTTAAACACTAACTAACCAAAACATCCTACGTACACCAATCACCTGTTCAAACGGTCAAGGCATATTTATAATACTCACGTCACATGACAACCTTCAATGTTCACTGACTCTGTAAAGGTTCAAACAAGTTTTATAACCTCGTCTAACTAAACATTTACTCAGCTAAAGACAAGGTTCAGACATTTATTTGCACTTGGAGGTCAGTGTAAGAGAAACACTTCTCTGTCTCAGTGACACTGCTTTAGTCTCCCATTGGCTTTTCTTTCCTTGGACTTGCATTACATTGAATCTATGACGACTATCTATTTCAGTATCTGGAACATGTTCTCCAGTCTTTGTTTTCACCATTAGCAAAATGTCTTCATATTTCATCAATATTTTATAACCTTCAGGGTTCTGTAATGGTTTAGAGAGAGGAATGGACAGAAATGTACCAAACTGGTCTTGCATTACAATAATCTCTGTGTAAAAACATTGTTTCTGAGATTTATTTGACCAGCTCTGAAACCATGTTTGCATCATTTGATTATGTGGAATAATTCGCTCTAATCCATAAACTGGCGAGCGTTCAGAGGGAGTGTCTCATTGGGCACATACTGTATATATGATTCATGAGCGGCTCAATCTTCTCAGAGATAAACTAATGTTTTAAAGCAAGAACTCAAGCAAACTAATTATTCTTTTGAATATCTGAATCTGTTTAGTTGATTGTGGCATAAATATTGCGTGCAAATCTGATTTAAACCATGTTCATATATGGTTTACAATCTGAAGTTTTAAAACCTGGTTATAATCATGTGCTTTAGTCAGCACATCAGAGTAAGTGCACTTCTTTTAAAAAGTATTAAAACATGATGATTTAAAGGAAAACCTTTAAATTTGACATTATTACAAAGTGCACTTTATAGTGTGTTCAGAAACATGAAAGTGTCTCTCTTTAAGTGGCTTTTAATTTAATTTATATTATATTATCTGCAAGTACAGTTTTTTTTTTTTTAAATATACTTGTAAGATTTGAAGTACACTAGAAGTGCACACTCAGCAGAATTAGGCGCGCTTGTTCACGAGGGGTCAAACAGGTCAGATCAGGTCAGGACGGCCGTACCTTGCCTCTTTCCTGCTGCAGCTCGTTCTGTACGTCACTCAGTCTGCTCTTCAGCTCCTCATTGGCTGTCTGTAGAGTCTCTGCTTCCTGTTTCCCTCGGCTCTTTTTGGGAGGCGGGGCCGAGGTGGGTGTGGTCGCAGCCATCCTCCCCAAACAATGATTTACCAGTCAAATCCACACTTTGGCAGTCAGATCTCACTCTAACCCGTCTGTGACGCTGGAGATGGAGCACAGCGCCGCGACATCTTCGTCTTCTTCTGCTGGGACAGAGCGGGTCAGTCAGTGAACATTCACACACAGCTGCTCCGCTCAGAGAGAGAGGGTGTTGCCCTCACACATGCTTATGGACTACAGCTAACACAAACAATCCCAAACACTGTCCTGAACACTCACACGTGCCATTTGTTCACTGGAATCTGACTCCACTGTGTTTGGCACGTTTGTGCCTCCATCTAGTGGAGCATCATGGTACTACTTTACTACAGATGCAACAATCACTATATGGTCAACAATAGTGCTCAACCTCTGTGTGTAGTTTTTGATTTGTTGTTGTTTGTGTGTGTGTGTGTGTGTGTGTGTGTGTGACAATACAGCAATACAGATATCTAGATAGCAAGGCGCTGATATGCAATATATATAACACTTGACATCAACTTGAGCTGTAAACTACCATTCAAAAGTCTGGGGTCAGCACAATTTTTTAAAAAATAAATTAATACATTTATTCAGCAATAATGCAATAAATTAATCAAACAAGACAGTTTTTACTGTCTAACAAACTTTTACATTGTTACAAAAAAAATGATATTCCAAATTCTTTTGAACTTTCTATTCATCAAAGAATCCTGAAAAATAAAATATATGACGGTTTCCATGGAAATATAAACTGTTTTCAACACTGATAATAATCATCAATGTTTCTTGAGCAGCAGATCATCATATTAGAATGATTTCTGAAGGATCATGTGACACTGAAGACTAGAGTAATGATGCTGAAAATTCAGCTTTGATCACAGGAATAAATTACACTTTACTGTATATTCACATAGAAAACAGCTGATTTAAAATATAATATTTATATAATAACTTTTCAATGGTACTGTAGGTATAAACAAGATAATTTTAGTCATTTATGTGATCACTTATTTTTCATTTATACATGCTCAAAATACACTACACTAAACTTGCTGCACAGTTATCATTTTCTTATCATCTATCATCTTAAAATGGCCAAATATGAAGTCCTGAATCAATCTTGCTGAAATCACTAATAAACTGAAGCTCAGAGTAAGTGAGCAGAACTCTGTCCTACAGAAACACATTCAGTACGACATTTAAATCTGACTGATAATGTCTGAGGATAGTTTTGCTGTATGTAGGGCTCAACAGTTTGTGTTTGTTGTCGCTGGCAAAACAAAAGTACTGAGACTAAAAAAAAAAAAAGACTCAGAGTAATAAAAGAATAGCCATAAAATGTAATTAACCTTAAATTATCATTGAATGAACAACAGCAGAGCTTTGAAGGAAATATCATAAAAACTAGAGCCTACTTGTTATATGGACCTATTAAATCACATCTGGATCTGGAGTGTAGTTCAGCTCATTGGAGAAAGTGAATGTTCAACAAACTAGTATAAACAAAACATTACTTCAACATTACGTCAATTTTTCCAAAATGTTATTCTTCCTCAAGCAAGATGACAGTGAACCAAGGGGTCATGAACATTTGCATGACTTAAACATTTGCTAAATATATCCTACACACACACACACACACACACACACACATTTGTCTCCCAGATGTCCAGTCAGTCACAAGAATCTGCAGATACTGCAAGAAACATCAAAGTCAAGTTCCCTAGAAAAACTGCAGGGGAAAATAAAGCCCCTTTATTGCGTTTTACACTATTAAGTAGCTGAGAGTCAAAAACGAAACAACTATGAACTCTTTTCCTTAAAAACAGACAGAGAAGAGGGAGCTTCTCATAAATATTAGTATTTAAAGGGTTAGTTCACCCAAAAATGTAATTTCTGTCATTAATTACTCACCCTCATGTCATTCCACACCTGTAAGACCTTCATTCATCTTCAGAACACAAATTAAGATATTTTTAAGATGACACGAGGGTAAATGATGTTTTATTAGCAACGCTCAAATAATCCGAGTAATCATCACGTCATTTCAGCCAGCTGTCAACAATCAGTAATCAACACATCTACCCAGTCAGCATCAATGAAGGCCTATATATAGACACAGTCGACTCACACATATTCCTCGACAGTTTTACAGCATTCCTCCATCACCCCGTCTCCTCACACTCGCCTGGTTACTTTCCTAACCAGAATACGGGGGGAGTCCTCTGGGTTCGGGCCAAATACAGAGCTCGGAGCCCTCTCCTCGGACAGCACGCCAAATACACACACTATTACGCATACTATTTACTATCTGATTATTTGTAAGTGTGAACTCGTGAAATGATGGATGAACTAACGCTTTTAACCTGTATTTAAGGAAACACAGACTCATACACATTCACACACCAGTTATTATTCCTAACCTGAATTAAAAGTATCAAAAACATTTAATGTTAATAGAAATCAAGCTGAAATAAAATAAAAAAATAAATATTAGATAAAAATTAAAATTAAACTAAAATGTTTTTTTGTAACAAATTGAAATTAGTTGAAGTTGAAGCACTACAATTACTGTGAATAAAACAAAAACAAAAACAAATTAAACCTAAATATTGATATTTAAAAACTAAAACTAATAAAAGCACGGTGGGAAATCACTCAACAAAATCACTAAAAATTAAACTGAAATTAAAATTAAAACTGAAAATATAAAACAAAAGTATAATTCAAAATATTAATACAAACTATGATTATATTTAAATCATACTAAAATAAAAAACATGAAAATATGAATGTCATTTCATTAAAATATCAAACATAAATGAGTGGCATATGATAATCTCTGAAATAATTTCAGCCACAAACGCTCCCTGTTAAAGTGTGATGTCTGTACTGTAGGCCGCTGGATCCTGAATCTGAACAGATCAAATTTACCCTTAAGAAGATTACAAATATTCCACCCTGAACAAACCAAACTCACTGCAGTAAAGCACCAGAAAACATCACGAGTCATTTCTGCTGACCTTTGAAACTTTTAATGCCCTGATATCTTGAGGACTCAATCTAATAGCAGTGTTATCTCAGCATATTCAAATGAACGAAGCCGCTCTCTGGTCATGTGACTCTGCAAGTCTGTGCTATGGAGATATGCTCTCTCTTTAAAGCTCTCGTGGAGAGGTAGAGTAAGTAGATTAAACTGTTTCAGGTAAAAGATCTCTATACAGATGCAGGACAGGTTCTGTTAGGGCGTAACAGTGTTGACATTACAAACGCTACTGTGTGTTTGACAAGGAGGGAACAGTGCCATCTTACTGAAGACACCCAATGAAATATCATCCAATAAGGAAGCGTAAAGAACGCTGGTCACATAATTAACAGTCAGAGATAATCAACCAGGCACATTATACCCTTATTTATACCATATTACAGAACTATGTGAGCAACACAGTGTTATCCAATGCATTAAAAAATAGCAAAAATATAAAAGGTAACATACATAAATATGAAACCAGTTCTATATCAAACACTAACCATAACCTTTTAAAAAAATATGACACCTTCCCTGATGTGACATTTGACAGTTCAAGCTTCTATAAGTCTGTCTGTGTAGATCTGGAGTCATAGAAACTATATCAGTCTGTGTAGCAGAAGATTAAGAACAGGTTTGAATCACTAAATAAAAGTGTGCTGTGTTAGACTGACATCTGACGACTAAAAATGAAGAAGTTAGTGACCTTCGGCGGTCAGTTTGCTGGACAGTGTCTGTCGAGGGGATCTACAGCCGACCCTACAGCGGCCCCTGACGATCAGAAGGCCCCGGCTCCAGTCGCGGTCTGGTCAGTCACGGTCTATAGTGTTCACTTCATACCCAACAGCACTCTCAAAACTACAGCTTCTTTATTGCCATCTATGCTTCCATAATGAGCCTTTACCATTCCGTTCTTTGTAGTGGAAAAAAGTTCTTGAGATTATTAAAATGTTCTTCACACTAAAAATAAATGGTTCTTTTAAGAACTGATCACTAAAAGGTTCTTTGGGGAACCAAAAATGGTTCTCCTATGGCGGGTATGTGAAACTGGGTGCGTGAGGTGACAGAGGAGGTACGCAAACACCATTAAAACCGACCATGTATTTCTAACAGGCAAAATGCTGCTTCTAGTGTAAAAACAGGAAAATTATAGTGCAGTAAAAGGTCAAACACATGACATCCGATAAAATTACCTGATCTTTTGTGTCCACACAGCAGCGTGTGTTTGATAGGTTGTGTGCAGATATGCTGCTTTAGCAAATCACAGTACATTACTGCCGACAGACCCTGTGCGCGTTCTTGTTTTTAATCTTGATAATATATTTATTATACAAGAAAGAATGCATTTCCTCCCGAATAGCCACACGATTGCACGTGACAATGATTTTATACAACAGTTCAAGAAACAAAAAGGTAATATTAAGTGATGTAAATTTTAAACACAGTAGTGTCAGTATTTTTTGCTCTATTTCCAACTAAAGCCACAGCAGAAGTGTTCGTCTACAAACAAACAGTGAACTAAGATTCAAATCAGGAGAGTCAATGATTCAATGACTCATTCATAAATACAGCCACTCGCTTTATTACTGAATGAATGAACGAATGAACGACTTGACGACTCACTCATTAACACTGATTTGCCGCTACATACTGGCGGTGTTAGTTTAATATTTATAAGTATCACTTTGTTTTTACCACAACTTCATATTTCTCTATTGAACATTTTTTATTTAAAACTTTATGCCTTAACTGCAGTCAAGCCACCTCTGAGCAGCATTTAAATTCATTTGATTTCATTTGATTTAAATTGATTTTGTTTAATTAATTGCTTTATTTATTATATTAGTAATTATATCAATGGAGTTTTAAGAATTTGGCATAAAACATGACATACATTTAATAGGGTTAGAAAAAATGCATCTGAAAATCATTTTAAGGGGGCAGATATTGTCCCGTCATGGAAATGGTGTGACTGCAGTGTAAGTGGAAGAGAGGGTACGCAGAAGGGTGTTGAAGGCCTCAGGGGACCTATTATGCCCTTTTTCAAAGTCTGGATGTTGTTTTTGTGCTCTACTAGAGCAGGTTTTCCTGCTTGAATGTTGATTATTTTCCTCATATTCTCCATTGTTCAGCTCCTCTCTTCCCAGTCTGTCAGTAACGCTCTGTTTAGTTCATGTCTCTATGAAGCCCCTCCTTCTGAGAAGCACAATGTGCTCTGATTGGTCGGCTGGAGCAGTGTGTTGTGATTGGTCAAGCAATTCCACCAGTTTCAACACACTACAAACTAACTCATCCAGGCCCCGCCCCTTTATTCAGCACATGTCCTGGCAGGGCTCAACACTAAGGATTTTTGCTGCTGGCCCAGTTGACATCACCTGGTGGACCAGTGGATCAAATTTTTACTTGCCCTGCCCAAAATTTTCAGTGGCCCCAAATGTAACAATGAAATAAACAGTGTTTTAAGTTTTTCAGGTAAGTCTAACAGTATTCAGGTACAGAAACTGAATAATCAAATATAAAATAACACAGCATCATCACTGTATGTATTAAATACAGATTAATCCTTGTTAAATCTACAAAATTCATTCATTGAAGAGCAGTGAGTGATTCTCTCTGTCTTTTGTGGTTTGATTAACAGTAATGACACAGACATATTAGGCTGCTGTCACTTTAAGACTGAATGCACAGATCCAGTGTACTGCGTTTCTTTCTCATGTGCTTACGTTCAGTTAAGACAAAACCGACAGTGTTTATGTGAATACTTGCCAAGACATACTTTTGACACTTTTGTTGTGTGTATTTTTCCATTCAAGCACAAGAAGATGCAAAAGAGAAGTCAATTCAGTGCATGCGAGCCGTTTTCTGTGAGAAATGAGACAGTAAGAAGACGTGCACACAGAAAACAGAGGGCAAGTACTGAATTGGTTCTTTTGTGTCTTCTTGCACTTGAATCTGAATGGTTAAAAATCGCTTGAATGTTTAAATTGACAAAACTTAAATACATGCAAATGATAAACTTTCACGAAGACACAGCACTGGCCCGATCGGTTCCGTCAACCGTCCCGAGCGTCTTTCACGCTGACCCGGGCCATCGGTCAGTCCTCACTGTCGAGCCCTGCTTCAGCGGGAATTATTTAAATGAGGAATATTGTGAAGAAAACTCAGGACTACAATGGAGAAACACTGACACTGATATAGACAAGAACTGGAACTCTGCAGAAACACTGAAGATGGACGTGGAAAAGGCAGAATATGACTCCTTTAAGAGTGTAGTTCAGTTTCATTTTAAGAGGGTTTTGATCTGCGGGTCTGAAACAAACTTACAAAAGCACTGATAGAGAAAACACACATTTGTAGACTTTCATAGTTACTGAGATATAGACCTTGTGTTGTGACAAGTCCTTTGTGTGACAACTAGCCCCAGTCTCCTCTATTCTGAAGCCGAGCATAACTAGAAACAATATATTCATAGCCTGCAGAAATTCTCATGACTTTTCAAGGCCTGAAAATCACACTTTCAACATTCCCTGTAATTTCCAGGGTTTCCATCAGCGTGGGAACCTGTGCAGTGGATCCAGAGACACAGCAGAACCACACCCACAGCACCGGCCATCACAGACCCACTGCAGAGACACATCTGTGAGATCACACACATCACACATCACACACACACACACACCGCCGTGACTGACAGCGCTGCGTCATCCTGACTGACAGATCTGGATCTACACCGTTTAAAGCATCGCGAGGACAGATGTCACTGTTACATGAATTAAATATGGGTGTGATGTTGCAAGCGACGAGCGCGAGCAGATCAATACACTCTCTCCGGTGAAAGTGAAGAGACAACCACATTCATTCATTACGCTCATCCAACCATTCGCATGAAATTATTTAATTACTCATAATGATACTCCCACACAGCATGTGTGCTGGCGAATCAAACGGAACTGTGCACCGATCCAGGTTATAAATGAGCATTTGTTCGTACGATACCCGGTAAGTTGCCGTGAGGGTCTCAGGTGTCCGCGGTCCAGCAGGCCGAAAATGTGTCCTTAATTCCGGTCAGTCCTGAGAAACACGCCGGGCGACGGCATCTGACAGCAGCAGCGGAAGTGTCGGTGCTGCTGATAGTGTTACATTAGTCTCCACATGCAGGACAGATCCGACGGCCAATACTCCAATCCTACTACTGTGAAGGGCTCGTTGTTAATATTCATGAGCAACGCTTTGCTATTGGACGAAAGAGATGCAACGTCAACACTATGTATTTAATATAAATGAGCCAAGCGATAGACTGTGTTAACGAATGTCAGCTTTGTCTAATTATTATTCATAAACTAATCCTTCGTCATAGTACGATCTGTTATTTCACCGAACACCACGCCCACCGTGAAGGACGTCATCCAAAACTATCAGATGTCGTCATTTATTCATTTTAAGTTAATTAATCTGTTACATTCTTGAAAATAAAGGGGGGATTCGCTGTGATGTCACAGAAGAACCATTTTTGTTTTTCCCAAAGAACCTTTCCGTTAATAGTTCTTAAAATAACAATTTTCCTAGTTTGAGGAACATTAAAAATCCAAAGAACCTTTTGTCCAGTAGAAAGTTTCCATAGAGAACTATAGATGCCAATAAAAAACCTTTTGTATAAAAGTGTATATCTTAAACTGTAATCTCAGTACGGTTTTATATATTGTGATATGAAGACCCTAGGTTTTTGTTTGTTTTTGTTTTTAACAATAATAATGAAAAATATAAATAAATAAAAATAAAAAAAGTCTTAACTCTAATATTATAATAAAATGTCTAGTTTTTATTTATGTTAAATAATCTTTTGTTATTCAATAAATGCTTTTAAACAAACGAACACCTACTATCAGAGAAAGCTTTCAATAAGCCAACTGTTTTCAAGCAAGTCTTTAGGGTTCGTCTCCCGCTGATGAACTCAGGTGACGAGGAACGCTTGGGAACAATGTGCTTACAGCAAGACTGAATGAAAGAAACAGTCATAGTTCAGGAGAAACACCACCACAGGCTGTGAGGAGGAGTGAGGGTGAGAGCGGGTCTCTGCTGAGTGAAGTGGAAAATCAGCCTCAGAAACATCACTGAAGTGCCATCATCATTCTGACCTAGATTCAGATTCCCTCTCTGACTCTCCTGTACATAGAGTTAAACACAGACATTACAGCATGCATGATTAACAGCATATGTGGGCCACTACCCCAGGCCAAACACACTCTCTCACACACACACACACACACACACACACACACTCGTTTTCATGTTTTATAGGGACTTTTCATAGATATAATGATTTTTATACTGTACAAACTGTATATTCTATCCCCTGCACTAACTCTACCCATCACAGAAACATTTCTGCATTTTTACAATTTCAAAAAACATCACTTACTGTGATCTATAAGATGTTTTCATCATGGGGACCAAAAATGTACTATCCTTATGGGGACATTTGGTCTCTCACACACACTTATTCGAATTCTAGGTCTCGAGTTCAAGGATTGTCTTTTTTTTTTTTTTTAATTCACGAGTATCAGTGGATAAAATCATGAAAGTATGACAGTCTTGAAAATGTACCTTCATTTTATGCTATCAAACAAGAAAACACTAATCTTGCAAACGGGTGAGAGACAAATATCACAAATATACAACTATGGTAAATGACCATGTTTTCTGTACATTTTGGCTATTTCTCATATTTGAGTATTAGTATCTTCTATATGCTATCTCAAAACTCTCTTTTTCAAGCTTCTTCTGAAACACACACTTTATAATGCTCTTAGATGTGTCAGTATATGGCATTGCACAGTGTTACTGCATATAAAAGATGTAAAATAATCAGGCTAGTTTTGTATATTTCTGACAGTAAAATATTTGAGTAGACTTCCTTCAGCAGTCCTACAGTGTGACATACTATACTCCATTAAACAGCATTTTATCAATTTTTTTATAATTAGTATCCATACAGATTTTTGAGATCATATTAATTGAGGGACATGGAATATTAGTAATTTTAAAAAAATGTTGTCAGGTCACATGGCAAAATGAACTACAGCGAAGAAAAAGGTTATTAAAGTGTTGAAAATGGGAAAGTGTGAGCAGTCATGTGACCAATATATATTTTCCTCATACATTCATATAATTTTCAACTTAAAGTCTCTTTGTTTATTTAAAAACCACACATGAGGAACTCATTGGTGAGAATATGAACGCTCTCATTCTCAGTGTGTAAAACTCATAACAAGCTCCTTATGTTAAACCTGCTGTAAGCTGCATTACTCAACGCTCGTGAAGTGTGTGTGAGTGTATGAACCTTCTGTTCAGCTAAACCCTGGAACAAAGTCCAACTCAAATAAGGCAAAGACGACATCTCTTGTCTTTGTCCCTGTTGGTGAACCTAAACACAGTCGTGCTTGACCATGACAAACCACAGAAAACTCAACTGAAAAACAAACACCTATAAAACTCAAGAGGAATCGTGACAGTGAAAGGAAATGTCTGCATATGAGGGAAGGATACGATCGTCTGCTATCTCAGATGCCATTATCTTCTCTTTCTCTTTTTTTAAAGATTATTGGTTAATGCACCATGTGTTCATACTTGACTGGCTGATATGACACGCCACTTGGAAGAGAGTGAATAAAGAGTACTAACAAATATGGCACACTGGAAAAGTGATAAGCCAATTTATGTCAGAAGCACATTTACAGGCGAACGCAATCATGTCCTGCCTTAAGAGAGGAGATGATCTGTTCAGAAATGCAGCGAGCTCGGTCACCATGGTTACAGCACACATCCCTCATTAGCAGAAGATCACACACACAAAATGTCCCCACAAGAATGGCAATACCAGAAATCTTTGACATTTTTTGGTCCATATGAGGAAAACAAATGCAAAAATGCAGAAGGTTTTCTGTGATGGGTAGGTTTAGGTTTAGGAGATAGAATATACAGTTTGTAAAGTATAAAAATAATTATGTCTATGGAAAGTCCCCATAAAACATAGAAACCATCTCAGGTTGCATATGTAACCCGGTTCCTTGAGAAGGGAATGAGACGCTGTATCTGGTGATGCATTGGGAATGTCAATACTAACGCCGCACTGAGGAAGAATGCCTGCCTGTGTAACAGACATCTGTTGAGAAGAGACGGGACAAGGTCAGCTTTGAAGGACCAGCGATCCTGGGGTTGAATCCATGCCCAGACTGTAAAACCTGATGAATGTGTGTGGAGAGGACAGCCTGCCGCAGCACAAACATCACCCTGAGAAGATGCCCTGACTCCTAAAGGTGAAGCTAATCCAGGCATCTCATAGGACAGAGTGATGGCATCTGTAATCCATATAATCTGTAATCCCCAATAATGGGAGAAGCACTGGTTGGTGACTGCATTTCCTCTGCTGTCCCAGACGGGATATAGTAGATGCAGCCTCTCTTGCTCCGGCGATACCTGTGGTGGATGGAAGAAGACTTGAAGTATGACCAACACAACCTCAGTTGGAATCTGTGAACTGGTGTCTTCAGACCCAAAGTTTCCAAATATCCGTCCAGGGGTGAAAGACTGACCCTTGCAGCCAGGACTTATTTTCTGATAGAAATTCAGCAAATTCTTTGCTAAAGTCTGTATGGTGCCCTGGTGGCCTGTATACAGCAGCCAGCACAAATGTCAAACGGGATTTATTGTTTACAAAAGGTAAGGTTATATAAAGCACAATCACTTCAAAAGAATTATTCTTGAAACCAGACCTCTGAAGATATTACTATAAAAGCTCCTCCTTTACCTGTTGGGTGAGGCTCATGTTTATAGCAGCGCCGGGGAGTGATTGAGGGTTCGGTGTCTTGCTCGAGGGCTCCTCAGTTGTGGGTAATGAGAGCGGAAGAGAGCACTGTTCATTCACTGTTCAGAGGCGGAACAAGGGATGGAGGGCCCGGGCCATTAGGTGGAAGTGCTGGAAACTGCTGACACGTGTGCAGCCCAAACACACGGGCAGCAGAGATGACGGAGGAAGACCTGTGAGGAACACCAGGACCACCGGACATGGGAGCGCAGCGACTTGTGGCAGGCCAAGCTCCAAGTGTGTGTGTGTTTGTATGTGTTTAAATAGTATTAGTAGTATATTACTTTAAAATCTCAATAAAAATATTACATTGACAAGTTGTTTTACTGATGTCACAGCTGTCCTCCAGTGGTCTTTTCATTGATGTTGTTATTACCAGGGGTTTTCAGTGAAAAAACCAACTTTGAGAAAGACCTCAAATGTTTTTTTGTTTTTTTACATTTTTGTTTTTTTAAAGATGAATGTGTATTTGATTTTAAAATACATATTAGCTGCTGTGAAGCTGCATGTTTTAATGAATGAACGACTAGGTTAAATTAGACACATGCATTAAACTACTACTGTACATCCAGAGTGCTTTACAGTCATATCAGAGTCTCTCCTCAACCACCACAGTACAACACACCAGGAGAGAGAGAGTGATACATTATTATTATTATTATTATTATTAATTGAGATTGTATGAGATTGTTCTTTATGTTGATTTTCCATCTGGGAGATGTAAGAGTATTTTGCTTGTCCTTCCACCAGGTGGCGTCTTTATGATTCAAATAATGTTGGTTGGCATTTTATCTCGTTTGGTGTCTGATAGAGGTCTTAAGACAAAAATATACTCAAAGACTGATTTGCCAATTACACCGATGTGTGTTCTTCTCATCAGGATGAGCTGCTATGTGACTTTTTACACAATGTTGTTACTCATATTGTTACACCTCAAAGACATCGACTGCATCGTCAATCACATACTCTCTCGAGCAGGTACTGTTTCTGCCTGCTATATAGTAGGGAAATATGTGATATTTATTTTTATTTTGCATTTACAGTATTTACAAAACATATACTTTAAGTTACATAATAGACAGAATGCTATTTAGGTAAAGAGATGAAATGAAGGGGAAAATAAAGCATATACATAATGAATAAAAAATATAACCAGTAATAATAATAATAATATACAAATATAAAAGAGAATCAGTAAATGGATTTGAAAGGCTGTGGGATGGGATAGATAAAAGTGTTTTCTTGTAGGCCAACATTATTTTATATTCTTATATATTCTATTAACAATTATTGATAATAAACTTCATTTGAATGTCTATAGGCAACATCACACACAACAAAACACATAGTACAGGCCTGATATAATAGGTTAATATCATTTCTTAATTTCACACTTTTTTGTCATTCTTAACTCAAACTGAAATTTTAATTAATAATTTCAATTTCTGATAATCCCAGGTTGCTATGGTTACGTATACGCATCAAACTCGTGGCCACAAGGAAAACATGTTTTTCCCTCAACATCTCAAGGATCTCCAGGCCACAACATATTATCACATTCACAAGTTAATCGTCAAAACTACGTGAACCGAACAACCAACACAAACTCCTTCTGTATGAAGCGTTTAAGCTCATTCTGAGTCTGGTATCACTTCACCTTACAATAAACAAGGTAACTGGAAAGTGAAAATCAAAAGACACAAAAAAGACAGATTTCTATAAGATTAACAAATTAGTAATAAATGAATTTGATGAAGATGAAAATAGGCAGTAAAGGGAAAAAAAAAAACCTCCAGAATGATTTAGAGTGCTTTCCCATAATCTAATGAAGGTTACGTGCCAAAAGGGGCCTGTAACAGCATATTTAAGAGCATTAAGACGGCTCTCACGACCTGGACACAAGCCTTTTCAGTCTGAGACAATGGACCCATTGCTGCAGGAATAATAAGCGTTCAGTCAAGTAAGTGCAACACCAGAGAGAAATCACATAACCCTGACCCTAATCCCACATGCTGTTGTGCAAGTCATTCTGATGAACAAACTCACGCTGCCACTGCACTAAACTGAGGATATATGACTAAACATGATGTGACCAGCTGTTTATTTACTTATAAGACAAAACAATGCTTATGACAGTCTCAATATTTAATGATTTTAGTCAATCTGAGGTCACAAAAGGTCGTGTTAAACAGGTGTGTGAACTCTCTAGGCTGTGATATACAGTGACAGTGAACACACTGATATATATTCACTGTACAGAAGCCTGTGTGTTCCCTAGTGGCTTGCAAGTGTATTTAGGTTTTGCATATTTAGTCATTATCCAAGACTTTGTGAAAGTTTAAATTAGTTTGAAATGTAGCTGGTCCACATGACCTCCTGCTCCCCCTGTCGGTCCCATATGTGAAACATACACAAAAAAAAAAAAAAAAAAGATAAAACCTTTTATTTTAATAATATATTCAAAATTGTTGACATTAACATTCCTAAATGCTTTAGAAGTATTTTCATTATTAGTTCTTGTTAACTAATGTAGTTAACTATATAACCAGAGGAGAACTTCCGTTTTTTTTTAAGAAAACTGAGAACACAAAGTTGAAATCAACGACAACCATCTGCTCAAGAATCTTAAATCTTAGATGATTTCACTTCAAATCATCCCCTAAAACAGAGATGAGAAATTTTGTTCCTACACTGTCTTCAATCACTGTCTTGCAGTGTTATGTTCAGGTTATGTTCAGGTTATGTTCAGAGAGTAAGTTTCTACATCCTATCCTGAAGGATACCCCAGCTTCTGGAACAAACACTGAGGCGATCCATTTACTCTCATGTCTGAGTAAAATACGCTAACCTGCCATCCATGTAAAACTAGAGACTTCACTGGATGTTTAAAATACAATAATAGATAACTTACAGATAATATAATCATTGCAATTGCATCAGTTGCAATATCCACATCAGAAATAACAAAATGCAGAAGTGAAATAACTCTTGCTGGTGACCACACAATTTGAATTGTCCTCCCATGTGCAAAAAAAGCATCTTACAGCTATTAAATTAAAACAATCACTGGCCTCTCTTTATTCACACAAACTGCACTGGTCAGGTGTTATAGTGGACACTGACGTAGACATCTTCTGCTGTCACAGTTAGTCAGTTCTCAAATTAGTTACACTGTTGACGTTTATAAACAGCTACATGAATACTAACACCTCGATTAATGACAGATATTTTAGGAAACTTCCCAGCCGTCTGGAGCACTGAGTAATGCAATAACGGAAGTGTGAATACCTGAACACACAAGTGTTTCTGTTCTTAGGCACAGCGGTGGAGTATCTCACCAGTTTTACAGCTGATGGACCTCTTCTTCTGTAGCTTGAACCAGCAACTTTCTGTTCTAGTTTTGCAGATATTTCCACCTAATGGGATTGTGTGCTTATAGTGTTAAGTACATTTAAGTAAGTGTATGCGATTTATCATTTAACTGCTTACCAATATTGTTTTCAGTAAAAGGCAAACCAAATTTTGCAGAAAACATTCAAACAAGTCATTAACACAGATCTGTAACAAAACTTTCAGAAGGTGCTTTGACTGGGTAAAAATACAATACGGTACAATACAAATGTATATGGTATGGTACTTCAAATACAGTGATAATTGACACACTGGTACACCTGTGTAAACACAAACTGCCTTCAGTAGATCTATGTTTTAAGCAGTTGACGCAAACTACTGGACAGAAGTCCTTAGATGTGTCATGCACGGGTTTCAGTGGAAAAAGTCCAAATTCCAATCATTTTCTTCAGAAAAGAAATTCACAGATCTTCTTCTGCCTCTAGTACTGGAACGATGTATTCTCTTCAGAACGGAGTCTCACTGCCCTGATCTTTTCCATTGCTGGTCAGTGTGTGGAGCTCAACCGTGTCAGTATTCTCCTTGGCAGACACAGGGCAATCACTCCTCAGTGTGTTTTCCTGCATGGCCTGACACTTCCCGGTAGTCAGTGATTTCTGAAAGGACTCGGAGGTGAAGTAGTAGACCACCGGGTCAAAGCAGCAGTTGAAGGTCGCAACGCAAAGCGTTATGGGATACAGGGTCCGTGCGAGCCTCTCCACCCAGCAGCTCGCGAGCGCTCGAGTGCGCACCATGGCATAGACAAATAGAACAGAGTTGTAAGGTACAAAGCAAACAATAAAAATGGCCAGATGCACTACAATCATACGCAGAACGCGCTGCTTGTTGGTGCCGATCTGACACAGAGTAGCAGGTCTACGCAAAGTCCTCAGCACCATGGAAGAGCAGGCTAGATTGATCATCAACGGTATGAGGAAACCCACCACTTCAATGAAGATGGTGATCTTGGACAAATGTGTCTTCCACGTTTTCTTGGAGAATCCCTCGAAGCAGGTGGTGCTAGTTTTGGACTGGTTGGTGGCAGAGAAGAAGGTGACTGACATGCCTCCACCCAGGATCAGCAACCAGATGGTGCCACACACGATGCCAGCGTTGCGGCGGGTACGGATGGAGAGAGAGCGGAAGGGGTAAACGATAGCCAGGAAACGATCCACACTGATGCACGTCAGGAACAGCATACTGCCGTAGATATTGGTGATGAAGGCCCCTCCGGAGATCTTGCACAACGTATCACCGAAAGGCCAGTGGCGATTCACGTTATAAAAGATTTTGAAAGGGAGAGTAAACACAAACACTAAGTCTGATAAAGCTAGATTGGTCATGAAAAGCGTGGTCTCGTTACGCAATTTCATGCGACAGCAGAAGACGAACAGTGAAGCGCAGTTAGTGGCCAGACCCAGAACAAACGCGACGCTGTACACCACACCGTACAGGTTGTACTTGAAGGAGTCATCGATGCCACAGTTCTCCATCCCCGTCTCATTAAGAACAAGACTGGCCATTATGGCACTCGCAGTGGAAGCTGTACTTCTGTCTCCAGTTAATTCCCAACACTCAGCAGGAGCTCTGCGTGATCCGTCCTTCCCATCATCTACTCAGATGTTCACATCTTGTGCTTTTAAAGTACAGTCTGCTACCTTTGTCTGGTTACAGCACAGACCGACAGGCAAATCTGTAGTTTACTGCATGGGGACGACAGTGAGAAAATAAGTTAGTGCGGTGCTTCCCAAACCTGTCCTGTCCTGTCCTGACCCACACCGCTGCACATTCAGTATGTCTTCCTCATCAAACACACACGATTCAGCTCATGTGATTTATTTATGAAGCCACACAAAGCTTTGTGTGAGAAACATATGACATTTATGATCACTGATATGACAACCTTCCCCTGCATCTCTGCCAAACATTATTATTACAATTTAATCATTACATTAAAAATCACTACTTTAATAATGCATTGGAGGACTGCATTATTTGGTCTGTTAATTGTCCTAAATTAAACATATCCGAGATCTATATATAATTGTCATTAATGGAGCTCAGTTTGCCAGAGGAGGGTGGACTTCCCCAGCTCAGAATGGTTTTTCCTCTCCAATACCTAAACATCTACGGCGTTTCTCTCTTATATGTAAAGCTTTTGACACTGAAATATACATCTCTGGAAAGCTGCATTGAAGCCATACAAAATGTGACCTGACCTATATTTGATTCAGTGAGTTGAACTTGAGTGGTCAGAATTGTGAAAGAATCATTAATTGAACCAAACATTACAAGGGTTATCTGATCCAAAATACTGATTCAGTCACGAATAGGACATGGCTGCTTTCCACACAGACACGGCGAATAGAGATAAGGCAATTATAAACAAAACTGTCAATATGAAAATCTGTTCATGAGAATAAACAGCACGTATATTACGCAACAACTCAATACAAAAACCTTAGCATGTTGAGTTAAACAATTAAACTGTTAACATCATTACTTCAGTATTCATGCCTCACGGATAGGGAAATACACTAAATCGTTAAAACATCACAGCAAACACCAGATCTGAGCTTGAGTATTTACTGACCTGTGACGCGTTTCTTCAGGGAAATCACATATTTTAAACAGATGTGGATCGCGACACCAACAAACACTCAAAGTTTACACCATCTTAACAGAGAGCAGAGCTCCACACACAAAGAAAACTTACATAAAACTTTATGTTGAGTCATCTCAGGCGGTCAGCGTCTTTACCCGCTGTGATCCAAGAACCGGCGACCCACTGGAGAAATCCGTGACTGTTCCGCGAGAACGCGCCTGTCTCTCCTGCATATGATCGTGAGCGCGCTTGGAGAGTCTGGAGAAACCGCTTCGTGAAAGTGTGCTTTGGAGGACCAGACCAAATAAAATAAAATTTGGACGACCAAAATAAATTAAAAAAAAAAAAAAAAAAATCCTAAATTTATTTTTGTATTCATTTTCCTTAATGTATTATTTTCTGCATTTATTTTTTCCATTTATTTTATTCTTTTTAAGTTTGGTTGATTTATTCTATTATTTATTTTTTCCATTTAATTTTATATTTATTTATGTTAATTTGTTTTAATATTTATTTATTCCCGCATGTATTTATTTTCATATTTCTTTATTTTTACATTTATTTATTCCCACATTTTTAGCTATATTTGTATTTATACATACATTTCATTTTGTAAGATAATTAGCCTGGTTGGTCTTGCGTTTCATTGGTTCATCGTAGAGTTAAAGAAGTAACTCACCCAAACATGACAATTCTGTAATTAATTACTCTCCCTCATGTCGTTCCACACCCGTAAGACCTTTGTTCATCTTCAGAACACAAATTAAGATGTTTTTGATGAAATCAGAGAGCTTTCTGTCCCTCCACTGACAGCTGCGCAACTACCACTTTCAAGCCCCAGAAAGGCAGTAAAGACATCATTAAAATAGTCCATGTGACTCCAGTGGTTTAAAGGGTTAGTTCACCCAAAACTGAAAATAATCTCATTAATTCCTCCCCCTCATGTCGTTCCACACCTGTAAGACCTCCGTTCATCTTCAGAACACAAATTAGGATATTTTTGATGAAATCCAATGGCTCAGTGAGGCCTCTATTGAGAGCAAAGCCATTCAAACTATCAAGATCCATAAAGGTACTAAAAACATATTTGAAACAGTTCATGTGAGTTCAGTGGTTCTATCTTAATATTATAAAGCGACAAGAATATTTTTTGTGCGCCAAAAAACAAAATAACGACTTTTAAGCAGTTTAGCCGTTTGATAGGAGATCCGAATCACTGAATCGATTTGTAAAGCTCAGATTAATTAATTAAGATGAATTAATTACGATTAATATTTTGTAAATAAAGAGGTAATGTCACAGACCCGCCAGGCTCCATCACCAGCCAATCACAGCGCACTCCCTCACCAGAGTTCTAATCACACGCACCTGTTTCCCATCAGCACCCCATCACCACAGATATTTAAGCACAGCACTCACCTCAGTCATTGTCCGGTCTCATTTATGCATCAGGACTCTCTATGTTAATCTACAAGACTTCATGATACTTACCTTCTCCACTCCAGCGTGTTTCCCCAGTCTCTGTGCTTCGTCATCTGTGTGTGAGTTCACCTACCGTCTCCGTTTGTCCACCCAGCTACCAACGTCTGCCATCAGCTATCAATAATAATTTAACTTCTTTCAAAAACATAAAATTGTAATGTTTCCAAATATTTGACCGGTACTGTAGCTGTTAAGAAAATACATTTTTAAAATAAAACTGTAAACATGATGCAACCAATCATCTTCCTGTATCTACAGCATGGAACTCGAGGTGAATTCTTAGAACACACACCTTGCACACTGAACTTTGCTTTAGATAACAGTGAATGACACATTTGTAAATATAACCAACTGAAAAAAAGTCTTGTTTTGTGCATTTAAGTTTAGATTACAGTATTGTGAGGAGGATGTGGGTTCATCTGCGCTTTCATTACTCTGTGAGTTTATAACTAACTGACTGCCACTAAATCAACAAACACCTCCTGCATCACAAAACAGTTTCACTTTCCTGAGACACGTCACGGCTTGTTTCTGTTAGTGGTCTAGCTGAAAAATAACGTGACGAATCATAGGGCTCGGTACATTCATATAACTTCCTCTTGCTGCAGTGAGTTGCATGATGAGCTGAACTGGAAAGCACCAAATTCATGCAGACTTCAGCTCAGTCCAACAGGTAAGACAAACTGCGTTTCACAACAATAAAAGACTTAATTGCTTAATTCTTCCTTTCTAGGTACACTTGAAACATACCTGGATTTAGCAAACAAACAAACTTATTGTGTGCAATTAATTTTTCTTACAGGGAAAATACAGATATGAATTTAAATGTGAATTGCAAATATTTAATTATGAATAGTGTTGTTGATTCTGTTGTTGCTATGTTCAACAACAGACTATTTTCAACAGCTGCGTTTACTGATGAATCATTTTTACAAAGTTCACCATGTCTTTTCAAAGTCAAATCACTGATGTATCATCATGTCTGTGGCAGCAGAAACTAAATACATAACAAGAAATAAAATGACTCTAACTGAAAAAAATAATATATTAGCAGATTTGCATACTTGTGAAACCTGAGTTCCTCCATTTGCTCAACATGTGCTTTCAGTTATACAGCACACAGCTTTACATTAGACATTGATTCTGATGACCAAATTGTTATGAAAAATGTTAAAATTACTTATCTAAATCTGAGTTCAAAATCCAAGACATGAGCACACAAAGAGGTACTGTATGGGCAAAAATATGTACACCCACATCACACAACGCTTCCTTTACGCTTGCACAGGAAGCGTTGAAAACGTTATATTTATATAAACGTTATAATATAATAACATTATAATTTATGCATATATTAAGTAGACTCAAAAAGTATTGGGGGATTTAAGTCACTATAATAAGACAAAATAAATGTCTGAATGTTGCATCAGTATCAAAACTGCCATGTGCTGTAGTTCATCACTGTAGTTCACAGTTTGTCAACCATTTTGCTTGATCTTTTGCTCGTATATATACACACATGATGCACACTGTATGATTTTGGCCACAATTTGGCTGTATAAGACAAATTTTGTGAAGATAGATATATATATATATATATATATATATGTGTGTGTGTGTGTTTGTGAGTGTGTTGCATTTTAGCAGTAATTACTCAGTAGAATTAATTGGAAGGAATTTAAAGTTGGTTTAATTTCATTCCACAGTGATTTTCTGTCTACAATAAATGAAATCAACGTTTCACAGTCATGAATACGTCATGTCCGAACATCATGGTGAACTACTCCTGTTCAACCAATATGACTGACTGGGAAACATCCATGAACAAACTCTACACATTCTTTTACCTGATTATCTTCATCCCAGGCCTGCTGAGCAACACCCTGGCTCTCTGGGTGCTGTGTCGATTCATAAGGTCAGTGTTTCATCCTTAATAATAACTTAATAAATCCGGATTCACACTGTATGATTTTGGCCACGATTTGGCCGTCTGAGACTAATTTTGTGAAGATACCTCTGATCATAGGCCAAAATCTGAAGTCTTTGATCGCTAGTTTGACATGTTCGCCAACAGCCGATTAATGACCATTGCGATCAAATTTTACCTCTGATGAAATTCTGGCAGTGTCAGCAGTTTTGAGGCTTTTCCAAAGACAACATCAATTCAAAGACCGACAGGAGAGCAGAACCTGATGATGCAATTAGTGAGACAACATAAGACCACCACCTGCTCCACACAGTCTTCATTTTTATCCAGTTCTCCTTTCAAGAAAAGCCATGAACAAAATTAACTCTAGAGATAATTTTTGTTTGCTGGCCACCATTTCAGTCCCGTCACAGATCGTGTCATTGATTGAAGGAGATTAAAACGAAGATTAAAGCTGAGATCCGTCAGAGCGTCATGGCGTACAGCGCGGATCATGTTCGGACAGTCTGACAAGCAACAGTCATAAAGGACTATTATAATTCGTACAGTGTGAACCCGGCTTAACTTACATCTGTTGGAGAACCAAACTGGTTTACAATATTACAATTATTAGCATTATTTTCTAGTCACTCTGTTCAGAGGTGGTGCAATTAGCTTTTAAGCATTTTGACAGATTCAGAATGTAAGTTGAGTAATATGAAAACTTTTTGCAATGTCACAGAATCATTTCCTCTGAGAAATTTCAGCATTAACAGAGTCTTTTCTGGACAGTTCAGTGTCATTGTGACAGTAGCTTTCAAACCACATCAGGAGAATCTGCTTTTCTTAGATATATTTCAAGAGGTCTGTTTAGAGTCGCAGGTGTCTTCTAATGCCACGGGTTCTCTTCGATTCACAGCAAAAAGACGAAAGCCATCATCTTCATGATTAACCTGACCATAGCTGACCTGGCTCATGTGATGTCGCTGCCCCTTCGAATTCACTACTACATCCAAAAAGATTGGCCTTTTGGCAGCGGGTTATGTCTTCTGTGTTTTTACCTGAAATACCTTAACATGTATGCTAGCATCGTTTTCTGGTCTGCATCAGCATCCAGCGCTGTGCTTTTCTCATGTGGCCGTTCCGCGCCAAGCACTGGAAGTCCCGCTATGACGTCTGCATCAGTGTTGTAGTGTGGGTGGTGGTGGGGCTCTGCTGCTCACCCTTCATTTTAATGAGGAACAGACCAGATTCAGCAAAGGAAAACAGAAACTGCTTCAAAGACCTGCCAATGCGAAAGCTGGATTTTCGCTTAGCCATTTCCATGATGGCCGCTGCTGAACTCTTTGGATTTCTTGGTCCATTAATCATCATTGGCTTCTGTACTTACTTAATAGTGAACTCTTTGCGACAGAGGAATCGCAACGAACAATCCACTGGTAACACAAGAAAGGCCTTGCGCATGGTCAGGGTGTGCACAGGTGTCTTCCTCTTCTGTTTCGCCCCCTACCACATCAACTTCCTGCTTTATCTGATGGTAACCCAGTGCATTATAACAAACTGTGAAGTGAGTCGGGCCATCAGACAGTTTCACCCTATTTCTCTCTGCATGGCGAGCCTGAACTGCTGCCTCAACCCTCTCATCTACTACTTCCTGACCACCGAGTTCAAGCAGCAGCTGTCCCAGCATGGCAGCTCTGTGCTCAGAGGCCGTCTGATGAGTATGGAGAGCACGTCTTCCTATCGGGAATGAGTAATGAGCATGTGACGCATCCGCAGTGCATTATCATGAATGATGAATTTTTCATTTGGTTAAAACATTTAGTGTAGGGCTGCAACAAGCAACTATTCAGTATTTGTTTGTTTGTCATTTTCAATGAATCAAATGTTTCACATCATGCTTAAATCTTGCCAAACTGAAGTATTTATTATGTGCTATAATTGCTTGAAAATATAATACAAACATAAAGCTTACAGTATAAATGAACATTTTATGTCCATCAAGTATTGTTTCGAACAAAACGATTCCCTTTCATGGCATAGTTGCAAACACTGTATGAAGTATCTGAAGTTTAATAGCATTAAAGACAGACTAATTTGAATGGAACATAAATTAAGCTTTCTATGGACTGCTTGACAGAGACTTTATTTTTATATAATGCAGACACTGAATTCCAACAGGATGAACTGATAATGTTTGAATCTGAACAGACAAAAAGCACTGATAGAAGTGAAAATACCAAACTAACTTTATCTGACAATGACTGAGCAAACTAATCATTTAAACTCCTGGTTATTTGACAAAGTTAAAAATTAATGGAAATAATACTGCATATTCATGGATCTATGGACACCTGATAACAAAAATAATTGGATACTGTTTTCACACTCTTTATTGTTGCTCTTTATTGTTCATTATTGTCTTGTACTTAAAATAGATTGGATTAAATGTGTTAATGTTTAATAAAAATCATAGTTTAGAATGACATTAGGGTGAAAAATTAATTACAGAATTTCAGTTTTTAGGGGACTTCCGGTATAGCCGTTAAGGGAGTGAGATTCGTCTGGGATTTTAATAGTTAAAGGTGCACTATACAGGATTTTCAGTAACTGTTTGTAAACACAACATTCAGACTTGGCCCCTCCCCATGGGCGGAGCACCACCAGAAGCCACACCCCCTGACCTGATATGACATCAGTTGCACACACAGCCGAACCGACTCAAGAGAATAACTGTGGGTCTCAAGAATGTTTTGTTATTTTTCTTCAAGGGCAGGTAGATTTGGGTGTCATCAGCATAAAAATGAAATGACACCCCACGCTTGTGTCGTAGGATGGCCCTTTAAGAACGTGGATTGTGTCAGCCAATCACATACCTATATACAGGCACAGGCGTGATCTTCCTCCTCATGGCATTGTTGGTGTGACTTGTTTGTGTGGCACTTGCATTTTCTCCACTCCTCTGACTAGTCGTGTATCCAGGCCTTGTTAGTGGGCATGTAAGTGTGTCTCACACAGAAGAAGTGCCAGCTGCTGTTTTGCTGTGGCTCATGTAGAGTCTGGATTGCTGCTTGTTCTTTGTGATGTTGAACGCCGTTATTTTGCTGTTTGCCTGGATGCAGCTTGCCTCTGTGTGCTATGAAACAGTGGCCTTTTGTTTCAGCGCCACCTGGTGTGTTGGTGTGTGAGTTAAATTGAATTTATTTTTTTCTTTATTAGCTCATTGTTTATTGTATTTTGTTTAAGTAGTGTATTTTTTCTTGTTTAATTGGTTTGGTTTGTTTAATTGCAGTGCAATTTGTGTTCACAGTTTTGAGCCTTATCTAAAGTTTTGTGCAAAGACATAAGTGTAAAAAAAACAAACAAACAAAAAAAACCTTTTGGTTATCTTTTTTTGATGTTTGTTGTATGGGAAAAAATCCTTGTTTTTTTGTCATTTTGATTTATTGTTGTTATTATTATCATTATCATCTTTATTATTGTTGTTGTTGTTGCTGTTGTTTGTATTGCTTTGTGGGGTTGTATGTTTTTTTTTTTTTTTGTTTTGTAGTGTTGGCTGGTCCATTTGGTCTGACTAAAACACAACCCACTGGCGGACCACCTTGTTAAAGTACAGTGTACAGTAACTGAATGTTTGCATTATTGGATCTCCTGTACAGTATTGTGGCCACCCTCAGTAATTAATGCCAATGAATGTTTAACATTTGGGTTAAGCTAAAATTTTAGATTGTGAGGGTTTTTGTTTTTATTGATGTTGATGTGTTTTAATCATGGAGAAATAAACTGATGGTTTTGTGGCATTATGTTTTTGCTTGTCATTCTTCATTTGGCTGAAAGCCTATTAGGGAGGCTTGTGTATTTTCCCAAAGGAAACATATATTTAAGCATGCTTCCTTAAGCATATATAGTAGAAGTATCACAGAGTCCCCCGAGTCTACAGGTAAAATGGTAAAATATCATTCAAGACTTTTAAAAGTGCAACCTCAGTACTATGATGTTTCCTAAACCCACACTGAAAAAAACTGTGCAGCTGTACTAAAACAGCCTTTCCTGAAGCAAGAACCGTGTGGGAACGATGTCTTGCAGACATGTGGTAGGTTTTGGCTGCTTAATTATATAATGGAAAGAGTTCAAAGAGATTGTCTGGAATTCTTTAACAGTTGAAGTACAAAGAAGGGGAAAAGACAAATCACAATTTGGAGGAATAATATGCTGTCTTATGTCAACATTTTATCTGTAAAGAACTTTCTAAAGAAGAAAACTGTCTCATACTGCAGCTCACAGGCAGGCAAAAAGTTAAACAAGTAAAACAAGGTTGTCATCATTTACATACGATGACTCAAAATTGTTCACACTTATTTCTAATGATGAGATCAAACCAACTGTACAAAATAAGCCAGTTCAGAGTATACAGTTGGCACAGGTGTAAAACTATATAAACAATATAAACCTATTTAAACCTACACATAGCTAAACCAGAAATATCTAAAGAGTAATCTAACTACACATTTACTTTACATAAATACTTTACATAAAAATTTAAGTAGAGATACTTAAATTTACACATGAAACAACACATAGTGCAGTGGTACAGAAGACAGAGCAAGAGAGACATATGATGTTTTATTAACAAAGTTCGGGAGGAGCATGGTCAAATAATCTATCCAATCATCACGTTGGGGGTACTCTGGGTTTGGGCCAAATACGGAGCTCGGAGCCTTCTCCTTGGACAGCACGCCAAATAAGCATAACATTTATTCAATTTGACTTATTTTTAAGTGTGAACTCAGGAATCAAGGCAAAAACAGTGCAAGCAAGTGTGGTCAGAGACAAGAGTATGGTCACACTTTAGATTAGGGTCCAATTCTCACTAGGAACTAACTATTAACTATGACTTTTGCCTCAATAAACTCCTTTTGTCAGGTTTTATGATGTTTTTTTTTATTATGTTCTGAAATTTAGTTTTTCTTTTCGTTGCCTCAGGGCAACATTGTGCGATAAGGGGCACTTTTCGAGGATGTTTTGGACAATACCTCACATTGGCCATAATGTGTTATAAGAAGGGAAGATGCGGGGTTCCTGGGTGCGCAGGAACACCCAAAGTGATGTGCAAAAATTGTAACATACACCACTATTTCACAGCAGAGAAGAACTGCTTTTTGAAGTTTCGTACGCAGTGAAATCTTATTACATGAAGTACATTATATGACACACTACATGATACAAACCTATGCATGTATCAAATTCAATATATCAATGTCTTTCAAGTGTTTTTCCCTTTTTTTTAATGATTTCTTGACATTTTTTTTTTTTTTAAACTTTGATTTTGATGATAATTTTCTCTATGATTCTGTACCATTGCTGCACAAAAAATATTTTGGGGCGGGGGGAAGGTGCGGGGTCAAAACATTTTTTTATAAATAAAATGTTCCCAAATGAACCAAAAAATGATGTTGAATATTCTTTTTTCATGTGACATCAACATGTGTGCAGTAGAGGGTTAATAGTGAGAATTGGACCATAAACTAAAGTGTTGTTACTGAAGGTGGATGGTTTGTAAGGCCTATGACCTATGAGTAGTCTACTCACTCACATAGTATTGCTCATGAGAATTGTAAACAATTTTTGAAATAAACAGTCCTAGGTGGACAATAGCACCAAGAAGTTAAGTGTGTGGTGGGATGGGGTGGGAGTGTTAATGTTTCTGGTTCAGGATGTAGGGGTTTGAACATGGTTCAGAGGGGCGGGATGATTTAAGTTGAGGACTCTTGCAGCCTGGGGAATGAAGCTGTTAAGCAGTCTGCCAGAGCGGGCTCGGATGCTTCGGTATCGTCTTCCTGATGGCAGGAGCTGGAAGAGAGGATGGGTGGGGTCCTTCACAATGCTGGTGGCTTTACTGGAGCATTGTGCAAGGATTTTCCAGGATAGAGGGGAGAGGGACACTGATGTTCTTTGCATCTGTGTTCACTCTCTGCTCTAGGGTCTTGTGGTCTGCAGCGCTGCAGTTCCCAATCCAGACAGTGATGAAGCTGGTCAGCACACTCTCAGTGGTGCCCCTGTAGAATGTGGTGAGGATAGGTGGAGACTTGCTCTTTTCAGACGGCATAGGAAGTGGAGGCGTTGTTGGGCCTTCTTGGAGAGTGATGTAGTGCTGGTGGTCCAGGTGAAACTCCCAGAAATTTAGTGCTGCTGACTCTCTCCACAGTTGAGCTGCCTGTAGTCAGTGGGAGGTGGTCGACAGAGTTTCTCCTGAAGTCCATCACAACCTCCTTTGTCTTCGCTACATTGAGGGACAGGTTATTATTACCACACCATTTGGACAGTTGTGCCACTTCCTCTCTGTAGACTGTTTCATCGGTGTTGCTGATGAGGCCTACCACAGTTGTGTCATCAGCAAACTTGATGCGGTTGGAGCTGAACTTGGCAGTGCAGCATAAAAAGCAGCCCTTGTGGGGCACCTGTGCTCAGTGTAGAAATGCTCGAGGTGTTGTTGCCAACATGGACTGACTGAGGTCTTCCAGGTACAAAGTCCAGTATCCAAATACAGAGCGAGTTAGGTTTTAGCTGGTTGATGAGCTGTTGTAGGATTATTGTGTTGAATGCTGAGCTGAAGTCAATGAACATACTTTTAACATAAGCATTTTTGCACTCTAGGTGTGTGGGATCCTGGTGGAGGGTGTAGGATATTGCATCATCCGGAGAGCAGTTTGGACGGTAGTGAACTGGAGTGAGTGTTGGAGACGTGTTTGGGAGACTGAATTTGATGTGATTCGACTAACCTCTCAAAGCACTTCATCATGATTGGGGTCAGTGCTATAGGATGCTAGTCATTGAGAGAAGACACAGGTGACTTCTTTGGTACAGGTACAATGATGGTGGACTCAAGACATGTGGGGACGACAGCCTGGCTCAGCGAGGTGTTAAAAATGTCTATTAAGACATCTGTCAGATGTTCAGCACAGTCTCTCAGTGCATGGCCAGGTATGTTGTCAATCCTGTTAATGATGTTAATCCTGGATAGGGTCTTCCTTACGTCAGCTGGAGACAGACAAAACACCTCGTCATTAGGAGGTGTGGGTAGTTAATGTGTGGGTGTGTTATTCTGCATCTCAAACCATGAATAGAAGTGGTTGAGTGCATCTGGGAAGAATGTGTCATAATCACAGGCCTGTGGCAGGGGCTTGTAGACAGTGATGGTCTGAATGGCTTGCCACAAGCTCTGTATGTTACTGCTGTCTGTGAAGTTATTGTTAATTTTTGTGCAAACAACTGTTTTGCCTTTTTGATGCCACGTGACAGATTGGTTCTTGCCGTTTTAAGGGCTTCTTCATCTCCTAAACTGAAAGCATCTTTTGCAGCCCACGGACCTCTGCTGTCAGCCATGGCTTCTGGTTGGCCCATGTGGTTATGGTCTTGGTGACTGTCACATCATCAATCCACTTGTATAAGCAGTCACTGTATCAGTGTATTCTTGAAGGTCTGTGTGATCGTTGTAGTTGGCAGCCTCTTTGAACATGTTCCAGTCGGTGTACTGACAGCAGTCCTGCAGTGTTGAAATAGCATCATTTGGCCACACTGTGATGTACTTTTGAACAGGCTTGGCAAGTTTGAGAAGTGGTCTGTATGCTAGAATTAGCATACCAGAAATGTGATCCGAGCACCCGAGGCCTTGTATGCATTTTTTCCCCATTGTGTAAACCAGGTCTAATGTGTTGTTTCCCCTTTTTGCAAGGTTCAAGTGTTGATAGAACTTCAGCAAAACTGCCTTTAGGTTTGCATGGTTGAAATCACCAGATATAATGAAAGAGCCATCGGGGTTGTTTGTTTGTTGCTCGCTGATAGAGCTGTGGCTGAAGACACCTCTGCTAAAGACAGAATGGCTAATGACAACACTGCTTGGGTGGAATAAGGCAGGACAGGTCACCAGCGGAACAGTCAAGGTAATGGTCTGTGATAGTTATATCATGATTTCAGGAAGGGCCTGATCATCCTAATGTTGTACAGGGTAAATCTGCACAAACAGGCAGTTCTAGCTGAATGTTCTGTGAAGCTCAACTGATCATCAGTCATAACTCCAAGATTCCTGGCTGTCCTGGAAGGTGTGATTGTTAAAGAGCCTAGCTGAATGGTGAAGTTATGTTGAAGTGTTGAGTTCGCTAGAACCACAAGAAGTTCTGTCTAAGGTGGTGGTCCTTCATCCAACAAGAAATGTCTGCCAGGCAAGCTTAGATCCGTGAAGCTACTGTTGGGATCATCCAGCTAGAATGAGTACAGATGATTTGGAAGTTGCTCTTTCCAGTTTTAGAGCTTCAATAACTAACAGCAGGGCCATTTCGGTATAGTGTCTGCTTTTGAAAAGAGACTCATGTGAAAGTTTAAGTCAGCAGGACTCATCTGAGAAGAACTGTATTGTTGACTACTATTTCGAAGTGTTGTGTACTGAAGTAATGTGTGGAAAACAGAAGTGAAGAGGAAACAAGATGGATGAAGTTTGCTACTCCTGTCTTGTGTGCTTTATTGTTTACTAACTCCTTACAGACCCCACAAGATGCCACAGAAGGGGTTTCTAAATCCAGCAAATTGCCTGAACTGGCGAGAGGAGACTGGGAAAGTGACACCCCCTCCCGAGATCCTCTGCCAGTCCCACCTGCGACCTGCACAGACAAAGCCACCACACTGCCTCAGCAGGAGCCGCGGGGTGCAGACGCTTGAACCTCATCCCTCGAGAACAGACCAAGTGTGAGCTGAGCTTCCCCATTTTCTGCTTATTTGGGAGTAATCTGTCACATGGTGTAATGCTGGGTGCTCCAGAGAAAATAAAGAGTAGGATCCAAGTGCAGTATTGGTGGTTTATTAATAAAATCAGTGCTCGAAGTGGGCCGGTACGCACCAGTACGCAGTACCGGCACATCTATATTTTAAGCTGTAGCGTATCCTCTATTTGTCTCGCTTACCGGCACTTCTCACATGTTGCCGGTACCAGGGGCATCACTAGGCACTTTTTTTACTCAGCCCCCCTAAAAATTGTGATTATCCGAAATTTGTGATCGCCTCAGTCCCCTTTAAACCTCATATGAAAACGGCGGCAGGTTTCGGCTCCTCTCCCTGTCTTTTAGTCAGCTCTATTCAGTGTGTTCTTCAGTCTGCAGCGGTGCAGCGCCAGTGTCAGAAGAGGACAGAGGACAAGGTGTGTGTTTATCCATAGATTGTCATGATATCTGCATCTGCAGTTCTTTGTCATAAATGCCGTTTACATAATGTGATGCAGGAGCGATACGAGACAGTTTCCCATCCACTGTAAATTTTTCACTGCGTTCACCCTCATCACACTGTTTCCTCCAGCGAAAACGGAACTCGAAGACTTTAGAAAATGTTATTTTCATCTGAAAATTTAATTTTTAAATTAAACGTATTATTGTGGATGTGGCATTAGATCATGCACAGAAATTTTTAAAGACACAATCACACTGTAAAAATGATTTGTTGGTTTAACTTGAAGTAGCCTAACCAGGTTCTTAAAATTTTGAGTTCATTTAAACTAAAAATGTGAGTTGATTCAAAGAATTAGATTAGTTTATTCAACAGAAACTCAGAATGTTGTTATCTGAAGAACATTTGTGAACCTTAGCTGATTTGACAAAAGATTTGTGAAAAGTTGTGAAATAATGAAAATATTTCTTACAGTGCAGTGGCAGACCGCGCTCAGTCAATGCACTGATTGACAGGGTTTTTTTTATCAACTGCTTACACACATTTTCAAAACTTTACACACAAATCCAAGAATTGCACACACAATGCAAAATGCCTGACATCTCTTGCAAAATGAAGCACTGCATTCAAAATATCACAAACATCTTAAAAGCAAACATTTGTCTTAAGTTGCAAACACCTTTGCTATAATATTCTATTTTTGAATATATCATATACACACAGTTAATCAAAACCTAAAGCTCTTCTTTCATGAGCTCCTGTGTACATTTCTGTACAAGACTGAAAGTAATTGGCAGAGAGATGTTGAATAATTTACGATAAACACGAAAGCAAGATTGAAACCAAACTTCTTTTTTTTTTTTACTGAAAGCATTTGTGGTTGTGAATACAGTATTACACAGTACAAAAAAAAAAAAAAAGAAAAGAAATAGATCAACCATGTGCAGTTGGACAGAAACAAAGGTTGTGTTTGAAAAAGGAAATCAAGAATCTTCCTGTTAGATTTTTGTGTGTTACAGAGAATTTTGTGTTGTGTTTTGCAAAATGTGTTTCATGAAATTGAAAAACTGAGTCAGAGGCCGAGAATTAGTGTATGGTTTCACAGATTTGGTGTGTGGTTCTGGTGTTTGATTGTAAGGTTTCAGAAATTGTGTGACAAGTAAAGATTTTGTGTGTAAGCAGTTGAAAAAAACTGTAAACGCAGTTATTTTGTTTTACTAAATAATGATCCAGCAGTCACATTTATAGCCTTAGAGTAAAGGGATTTGTGGTTTTGATGTTACTTTGAATTATAGAAATGAAAAATTGATAAATTCATGTTCTGTTATTTTTGTTTTTAATAGAAAACAAAAAAGGAAGGCTTTAATATAGGGCAGATTAAACATATTGCCAATCTAGACAATTACAGTAATATAAGTATTGTCTATATTCTAAATTAATATGAATGAATATGATATGATTAGTTAAAATGATCTGAAATGAAGTCACTATAGCGATTGATGTAATAGGTAGGGTAGAACCTATTGTATGTTTTGCTCCTGCCTACCCTATATAAGCACTGAATAAAATAACAAAATGTATCCACACAAAGGCCAAACAGAGTAAATCAAGACATGTGGAAAGGTAGCCAAACAGAACTGAAAACCACATGTGAAACATCCACAAAGGACAACAACAGACAAAGAACATGGGAAAACACTGGGTTTAAATGCTCAAGATAACAAAGACAGGTGAAGGTGATGAATTGTCATGGAAACAAACAAGGTACAAACCAAACAGTAACTAAATACAGAAACAATAGGAACAGAAAACACTTCAACTTAAAAGTCCTTTAACACAAGACAGGAATCATGACAGTTGGCATTACTGAGGTCAGACTTCAACACACAGAGATATAAATTGAATGCTTTTGATGTCAAAAATAGATTTATTCAGAATATCTGATGAGAGTTGAGAGAAGGGTTGCTGACAATTTCAATTCGATCAGGGATAGAAGTGTGATTCAGTGAACTGACACAACACATTCACTTAAAAATTATGAAATTATATGTATGCACTCAATAGCAATCCATGAACAATCACGTGCCAAGAATATAACAGAAAACAGGCTGAAAGAAAAAATATCTGACAAAAATCATTTAAAAAATAAATAGAAAAAAAAAAAAAATAATAATAATAAATAGCCATGAGTTCTTTCTATTAATTTAATATTTTGAATGACATAAAGCACAGCTGGCTGGAATCATCAATGTCTGGCTCTCTTTCAGTCAATCAATATAAATGTAAGTAATTAACCGTGGATGTATTTAGCTAAAAGTGCATAAATGTATACAAAGCTGGAATATTCACAGTTTCCAGTCAATATGTCTGTTATAATATGTAAATCTAATGCAGAATTGTTTTTTTAATGAATGACTTAAAAACAGTAAAGAAAAGCAAAAGCAACTTATCTCAGGAGAATGCTGTTTTTTTCATCACCAGCAGCGATCAGCCCACGCTGGGAGAAATAGCAGAAGTAGGAGTATAAAAGCAGCAGAACGCTGTTCACACCCCCACAGGAAACTACTGACATCAAGAAAAAACTGTCAGTGTGAGCTGACACAGAAACAAAGTACATCAGTTGGGTAACAATATATATATATTTTAAATACAGGAAAAAAGTCAAAACTGTTTCAAAGATGATGTGCTTCCATTAGTGAGTTGGAGTGATGTAGATATTGAGAAATAGGGAGTTAGTCTGATGAAACGTTGTCTACTTTGGGTTGCGATCACATGTTCATGGGTTGAAGTGTGTTTCTGTCAGCCATTCATGCAGAGACCACATTCACTCACTTAACAAGGTAAGATACTCTTTTATACTCTTCTTTACTGCGTGTAGATCAGACCATTATTACCTGTGGTAGACCTAAACCTAAACTGGGCTGAACCTTAACTAGAATAATGCTTACATGTCCTTCTATATATGAATGGTGTATGAATATGGGTGGTTGACAAAAGCAGGGACATCTTTTTTTACATGCTTTCAAAACTCAGTAAGACTAAACTCTGCATGCTGATCTCCGTCCTACATTCTGACATTAAGATTCATCTTTCACTTTTACACTCTTAAAAAAGAACACAGAAATACTGTGGAAGCCAAGCAGACTCTAAAGACAGTCTGAAGTTCAATAATATGAATAATACTTCTACTACTACTACTAATAATATACATCTACCAAAAAATTAATTTAAATAATACTATTCAGTTGACTTAGCCAAACTTGTCACAATGATCAACTAATATAAAACCGGCTAATATGTACTAGAATCTCAAATGCCCAGAGATCTGTTGAGGTTCTGGCTCTGCTTTGATTGTTGATCTAAAACTTATTCTGTCCATTACTTTACAATGAACAGAGTCCAGGAAACAGATCTTTTTAGCAACGTTTCCGCTGTGAATTTGCGTTTTGTTCTTTCTCAGTGTGACTTTTACCCTGTTAACCCTTATGTCCATTCACATGGACAGTTATTTCAACAGACTGTTTATAACAATATTATTTTAATAAATTTTGTACCATCCCACCTATATCCAAAACTTACACCCCCCCCCCCCAAAAAAAAACAATTCCCAAATATTTAAGTATATTCATCACATATGTAATACTAATCAGCATATTTAGATTTTATAGATCCAACTGGTTTGGATTTGTGTTTGTAGGATTTCAACATGTAATCATTTATGTAGTCTGAGAGAGTGACATCAATAATCAATAGCAGAAAATGATGAATTCTGTATTTATTGTAAAATGCAGTCAAGTGGGATGATATGTTACTTTGAAACTAGTGCAGTAATACATGGAAATTCCCATACAGAGACAAATGACACGGTCTCATCGTAAACCTTGTACACACACCGCCCACAAACCAACACACACACACTGTGGCAAATCGCAAAAAGGAAAAAAAGGGTTTCCGGATTATCATACTGAATAATTGTGACCCACCTTAAAAAAACATCTTGTTGCATTTGCCCTCAGGGGTGTTGTTCGGTGTGAATCTAGTGTCAGAACACACTGCAGAGTTTTGCCTATATGAAAACAATATGAAAAACAGCTCTCTCAGACACACAGACCTCTGTAGGTGCTCTGAATCAGGTGGTCAGGAATTCAAATTCTGTGTTCAGAATGTATGTGACAGTTATCCATGAACTTGAGAAATGATGCAAATGTATCTTACTATCCACAACCAAATTCCATTCAACTTTTATCTGTATAATTCACCATGAATGTAAAATGAAATGTACACATAACAAAACACAAATGAAGACTTCAGATGCAAAAGCCTCTAAGTGCCATCTGAAATTTTCTTTTAAAATGAGCATTTTTATCAAGCTTGCATGTTTATGTTCAGTTATTTCACTTTAATGGCAATGAAAAGGACCTATTAATTGCCATTAAAGTGAAATTACTGAACCTAAACATTCAAGCTTGATAAAAATGCTCATTTTAAAAGAAAATTTCTGTCTTCAAATGTTTTCTTTTGTCTGAGTGTATCATAATTTGTGTATGCAACCAGATGTGTGTTTGTGGATCAGGTGACGTGTTCATTCACTGATGCTTTTCTGAGTTCATCCTATTTGATTTATTTGGCTTTGAATAATGAATAAGCCGCAGTGCTATTATTATAGTGTGCACATCGAGCCTAAAATTAAAAAATGTGCATTACTACACTCAAACTAATGTTTTTCAAATTATGTCTGCAAAATTCTGAATTACAAGAATGTGAAGCATTTTGTACAAATAGAGGCATGTTTGTGAATACAAATGTTATATTTTGTGTGAATGTATCAATTTGTACATGCAACATGTAACGTGTGTTTGTGCATCAGGTGATATGCCTGCATTCATTGACATCTTTTCTTAGTGTGTCCTATTTGATCAGTTTGGATTTTAAGATTTTCCTTCCGCTGTTTTACATGATCCACACAGAACTGTGCCAAAGAACTTCAGCAGCTCCAGACTCTGAGTGATGCCAAACGTCTATGATTTTATTAATGATTTACACTGTTTTTGTGGTTTGACTCTTCTCATGTGGCCCTATTACAGAAATATTTAGAGGATTTAGAGGTGGGGCGTCTCGCAGGGGACATCATGATTCTATCATTATTCTGCTGCTTTTTTCAGCGATTTGGATTTCGGATTTCTATTGATCATGTGAAGTCAATGTTAACTTTCGTGATTGTAGTTTATGAACGGCAGGTTAGGAAGGAGTGTGGCAGGAGTTAACGTCACCTCAGGGGATCTGTCAGAAACGGATTAAAAACAAATTGTTTTTCATTTTAGTTCATTCTGAGCAAAGACAGTTTTTTTTAGTTCCCGAGGTCCCTGTCCAAAAGTTCACTGCTTAGAATGAAATAAAAGAATGTTAGAGATCTTTTAAAAAATGTGGGTAATCAAACCATTGTGCATTTTACCATTTACTTATAGCTATTGTATAGACAAAAAAATCAATAAAAATGAGGGTGAGTAAATGATGACAGAAGTTTGGGTGAACTATACTTTTAAAAAGTTAACATTTAATTTATGTAAGACCATTGTGCTAAACTCTTTCTTTGAAAATCTATTATAATACTCAAAAGCTGATTAGTCACCTTTATTTATATAGCGCTTTTTACAATGCAGATTGTGTCAAAGCAGCTTTACAGTGATAACTGGTATATAATTTTGGCTGCACAGCAGCTCTTAAAGAATAGTGTCAATGTTGGCAGATCAATACACTGTTCAATATCAAATGTCAAGTGTCCCCAACTAAGCAAGCCAAAGGCGACAGCGGCAAGGAACCCAAACTCCAACAGGTGACATCAGATGGCAAACAGGTGGCAAATAGACTTCTGTGTTAAAATGGAGAAAAAAACCTTGGGAGAAACCAGGCTTAGTCGGGGGGCCAGTTCTCCTCTGGCGAACAGTGCTTTGGTACGATTCAGGTTGCTATCTTATGTCAAATAGGATCAAAGTATTTATTCCAGTTCAGTCCAGTTGAGGATCGTATTCATCACACCGGTATGGACGGTTTGTTGAGGAGCTGTGCCACTGGCTGTCGTGTCGATGAGGCCTTCACAATGGATGATCTAGTTGGCTCAATCTCTGCTGATACTTCAGGGCTGCGTTGTGGTCATGTCAAGGCGCCGGTCCTCGGTCTCACCTGGATACGGCCCGGATCTGGTTGACTACGGTAAACCTCAGGATAAACAGAAAGACTAATATTAGCGTAGATGCCATTCTTCTTCTGATGTAACGAGTACATCTGGTGTTATAGGAAGTGTTCCCGGTTCCGGCTGACCTAATTTATGCAGCCTAATAATCCTTTAACGGATTTGAAAAAATAAATTGATAATGTGTTATGCGTATGCCAGGGTAAAGAGTTGCGTTTTTAGTCTAGATTTAAACTGACAGAGTGTGTCTGCTTCCCGAACAATGCTAGGAAGATTGTTCCGGAGTTTAGGTGCCAAATAGGAGAAGGATCTACCGCCTGCGGTTGATTTTGATATTCTAGGTATTATCAGCTGGCCTGAATTCTGAGATCGCAATAGACGTGAAGGACTATAATGCTTTAAGAGCTCGCTCAGGTACTGGGGAGCTAAACCATTTAGTGCTTTGTAAGTAATTAGCAAGATTTTAAAATCTATACGATGTTTAACAGGAAGCCAATGCAGTGTTGACAGAACTGGGCTAATATGGTCATACTTCCTAGTTCTAGTAAGAACTCTAGCTGCTGCATTTTGGACCAGCTGTAGTTTATTTATCAGGCGAGCGGAACAACCACCCAGTAGAGCGTTACAGTAATCTAGCCTTGAGGTCATGAACGCATGAACTAACTGTTCTGCATTTTTCATTGAGAGCATATGTCGTAGTTTAGATATATTTTTAAGATGGAAGAATGCGGTTTTACAGATGCTAGAAACATGGCCTTCAAATGAAAGATTGGTATCAAAGAGCACACCCAGGTTCCTAACTGACGACGAAGACTTAACAGAGCAGCCATCAAGTGTTAGACAGTATTCTAGGTTATTACGTGAAGAAGTTTTTGGTCCAAAAATTAGAATCTCTGTTTTTTCTGAATTTAGTAGTAGGAAATTGCTAGTCATCCAATTTTTTATATCAGCTATGCATTCCGTTAATTTTGTGAATTGGTAAGTTTCGTCAGGGCGTAAAGAAATAAAGCTGATTATCATCAGCGTAACAGTGAAAACTAACGCCATGCTTCCTAATGATATCTCCCAAGGGTAGCATGTACAGAGTGAAAAGCAACAGTCCTAGTACTGAGCCTTGCGGTACTCCATATTGAACTTGTGATCGATATGACCTCTCTTCGTTTACTACTACAAACTGATAACGGTCAGATAAGTATGATTTGAACCATGACAATGCAGTTCCACTAATGCCAACATAATTTTCGAGTCTATTTAAAAGAATGTTGTGATCGATAGTGTCAAATGCAGCACTAAGATCCAGTAACACTAATAGAGAGATACAACCACGATCTGATGATAAGAGCAAATCATTAGTAACTCTAATGAGAGCAGTCTCAGTACTATGGTACGGTCTAAAACCTGACAGATACTATTTCTGTCTAAGAAGGAACATAGTTGCGATGATACTGCCTTTTCTAGTATTTTTGACAGAAAAGGAAGATTTGAGATCGGCCTGTAATTGACTAATTCTCTAGGATCAAGTTGTGTTTTTTTTAACAAGAGGTTTAATTTTCCTATTGTCACTGTGAAGCTGCTTTGAAACAATATGTATTGTGAAAAGCGCTATATAAATGAAGATGACTTGACTTAATAATAGCCAGCTTAAAAGTTTTCAGTACGTATCCTAGTGATAAAGATGAATTGACGATATTAAGAAGAGGATCTATGACCTCTGGAAGCATCTCTTTCAATAGTTTAGTCGGTATAGGTATAGGTATCATTCTCTCTCTCCACGAAATGCGAAAAACTTCTAGTTTTGTTTTCTTCCAGCTGCGCTACATTTTTCTGGCTGCTCCCTTAAGAGCCTGAGTGTGCTCGTTGTACCATGGAATTAGACTAATTTCCTTAATCTTTTTTAAGCGCAAAGGAGCAACTGTGTCTAAAGTCCTGAAAAAGAGAGAGTCAATAGTTTCTGTTGCAACATCGAGTTCTTCTAAGCTGTCTGGGATGCTGAGGAGATGAAACTGATCAGGAAAATTATTTTTAAACCAATCTTTAGTTGTAGAAGTGACAGAAAACTTTTCCAATTGTCTATGAACCCTATATTATTCTGCAGACACCACTTAGACAGCCAGCCATTGAGTGATGACAGTCTTAAACAAATTGTTTAAAAGCAGCTCTAAAATAATAACAGGAAAATTATGTATTTTAGCTGTTGTTCAGCTGAAGTCAGTTCAGTGTTGATTCAGTTCCATTGTAAAGATCATCAATTATTAAATTAGTTCATTTCATCTAAACAGCATACTGTAAACTTGAATAAGCTGGCAAAACTGAAAAAAAATAAAAAAATAAAAAATTGAGGTAATCAGTTGCCTCAAAATTTTTAAGTTAAGAAGTTGAGCAGAACCGGCAGATTTTTATTTTGTACTCATACATTTTAATTGTTCTTAACTTGAAATGTTTGAGTATATTAATTCATACATTTAACTTAAAATTTTAATGTAAACTCAGTGCGAACATTTTTATTTGTGCAAACATAGTTAGCTATAACAAGCTAATTCAGAAAATGCTAACTTGCTAATTTGTTAACATGTTAACAATAGCATGGTATAGAACTTGCTGAATGAGTTCAGTAATAAAAAGCATTTAACATACCTGCTATCAAACTAAGCCACATGCACCACTTGTCACCATGATGGAAACTCTCCAAAAACCCATATTAACACAAACTCTTCTAAATTAGCATAACAAAATATTAATCATTACTAAATCTCCCACTCATCATTTATCTTGCACAAAAAAAAAAAAAAAAAAAAAAAAAAACATTATATAACACTTAATTTTAGTTTTTACTCTTCCTTTTGAGTGCCATGGGCAAAGCATGCTAGGAAATAGAAATCCCAGCCCAGTTTCAGTTAAACTTGAGTTCATCTAAATTAAAAGAAATAAGTTCATAAAACTCAAAACAATGAAACAGTTCAGTTTACTTAAAATATATCAGATCTGTGAACTGGAAAGAAAAAGAAAGTGCTAAATACTCATAAAAGTTAATTTGACTTAACTCATTTGTTTAATTTAAGTTTGTCCTACTCAAACCAATTAATAATTTTGATCGTTAGGGTTTACAGTGCAGCTCTGGAGAAAACAGTGATGTCATTGTCCAGCTCAGTTCAGTTCAATAGTATCAATGCAGACAGATCAGTAATATTGTTGAATATTAAGTGTCCTCGACTAAGCAAGCCAGAGGCGACAGTGGCAAGAACCCAAACTCCAACAAGTGAGAAAATGGAGAAAAAAAAAAACCTTGGGAGAACCCAAGCTCAGTCGTGGGCCAGTTAAATAGTTAAAGAATTTGGTTGTGGATAGTAAGATACATTTGCAACATTTGTGAAGTTCATGGATAACTGTGCATGTATTTGTTAATAATTATGAGACTAACTTCATCCCATAGTTTTCCTTCTAATGTTAGACTATAGGAATGCTTTATTGTATGTAACTTGAGCCGTCTCTGCTGTCTTTCAGAACCGGACACATTGACAACTCTTGAGTGGAAGTAACAATGTCAGAAGTCTATTTCTGGGATTTTTTAAATAACCTCATTTTGATAAGGTATTTTTGTGTTTACTGGATGCTGTTTTGGACTCTTGAGAGGTGTCTAACAACGTGTGCCATACCAAAACTACAGTGCAATGCCAAGCTGAACTCAATAAATGCTCAACATTCATAGAGTTGATGGGAAAACTCTTGGATTCCAGTTAAATGAGAGGAAGATGAATGACAGCGACATCTACTGCAATATCACTGAGCAACAAAATATACGAGATTATCAGCATCAGATTTATGCAGTCTTCTACACAGTGATTCTAGTTCCTGGACTGATCGGCAATGTTCTTGCGCTCTGGGTTTTTTATGCCTACATAAAGGAGACAAAGAAGGCAGTGATATTCATGATCAACCTGGCCATCGCTGATCTGCTGCAGGTGTTATCACTACCTCTGCGTGTCTACTACTATTTGAACAATTCATGGCCTTTCGGTAAAATCGCTTGCATGGTCTGTTTCTATGTGAAATATGTCAATATGTATGCCAGCATCTTCTTCCTGGCCTGCATCAGTGTGAGACGCTGTCGACTCATCATCCAGCCGCTGCGCTATAGCAGCTCAAAGAGACGGCGGGACCGCAGCTGGTGTTTAGTCGGGTGGTTCATGGTGTGTTTGGGATGTCTGCCGTTCCCTCTTCTACGGAAAAATTATGACGATGCAAAATGCTGCTTCGCCGAGCTACCCATGATGCCACTCAGCAAAGAACTAGGAATGTCCCTTGTGACAGTTGCAGAAATCACCGGTTTCCTTCTTCCGCTGGCTGTAGTGGTCACCTGCACGTGGTTGACTGCAGCGAGTCTGCGTGAGAAAATCTCTGTACCGCAGGACACGGGGGAAAAGCACAAGGCGCTCAAGATGGTGTTGAGTTGTGCTAGTGTATTCCTGGTCTGTTTTGTGCCCTATCACATAACTTTCCCTTTAGACTTCTTGGCCAAATCAACTAACGTTAGTTGTGCATTTAAGTTTGCAGTCCTCCATGTTCATCCAATTACCTTGTGTCTAGCAAGTCTGAACTGCTGTCTGGATCCAGTGATGTACTACTTTACCACCGATGAGTTTAAGCGTCGCCTGTCCAGGCCAGAATTGCAAGAAAGTTTGCAGTTACACCCCAGAGGTTCTTGCTCCAAAAATCGTGATGTCTGAGGCCTTGAGTACAGACAGAGGTGACAGAGACTGCACAGGGACGTCGCTTTTAAGCCATAAAAAACCAACAACTTTCTGTACGTACAGTTGATGAACTCCAAACATATTTGTTGAGAAATGTGTGTTCAGACTGCAGAATATTTTTGAAACTCAGCTGTGTATTATGATTCGTATTGATATGAGAATTTCACAAATAAACCTTGTTCTGCTCTTAAAGTTCAGGGAATGGGCAAAAAAAAAAAAAAAAATCACTCAGTGATCATATTTTTGTAGAAACTGATAATTTTTTTTCAGGATTCTTTGATAAAAAGTTCAAAAGAACAGAATTTATTGGAAATATATTTGTTTGTGTAACAATGTAAAAGTTTTAAAGGGTTAGTTCACCCAAAAATAAAATTTCTGTCATTAATTACTCACCCTCACACCCATAAGACCTTCGTTCATCTTCAGAACACAAATTAAGATATTTTTGATGAAATCCGAGAGGTTTATGACTCGTCCATAGACAGCAATATAATCAACACTTTAAAGGTCCAGAAAGGAACTAAAGACATCGCTAAAACAGTCATGTGACTGCAGTGGTTCAACCTTAATGTTATGAAGAGACATGATAATACTTTGACGACATGAGGGGGAGAAATTAATGACAGAGTTTACATTTTTGGGTGAAATAACCCTTTAAATATCCATTTAATGCATTCTTTCTGAATAAAAGTACAACTTACAAATATTTTTACTTAAAGTGTTTAAAAACTGTAGTAAACAAACAATCCAGGTGCTATATTGTTAAGAAAGAAATGTTAAGACACAATTTAAGATTGTTTTTAACCTTGCTTCAGATACACTTAATTTCCTATGACATTCAAGTTATCTCTGCTATCTGAAACTATCCACTTTTCCATCAGAGTACGCCGGATTACATCTTACCTCAGTTTTATTTATAGCACTTTTAAAATTAACCAAAGTGTTGCCCAAAGCAATTCAGTTATAAAATTTTAAAAGCAGTAAAATGAAAAGGCCACACACACACACACAGAGTAACATCCTCTCAGTTCTGATGGTCCTAACAGCTGGAACACAGGGAACACACGGACATCTTCCTGGGGGAGTTTATAGCCTGTACAATTCCTTTAAAAGACAACAAAATTCAAAAATCAAATCAAAGTCTAGCTCATTTCAGTGATGATGTTTTTCAGTACACAATAGACATTTAAAGCAGCTTCACTTTATTAAACAGGAAAATAACAGCTGTAATGCTGAAATTGTTTTTTATTATTAAATCAGTTCCATTTCAGCTATAAGCTGATTGACAGAAGACAACAGTGTCATTATTCAGATCAATTCAGTTCAATAAGTGTAGATGCTGCAAAGTTCATACAGTTTTAACTGACTTGTGTGATTTCATGTTTTCTATTGAGTCTCTCACAAAAATTGATGTTTAAAATATTTAATATAATACTAATCTGATATATAAATAATATCTAAAGTATAAACAAGGCTTTAGATAATCCAGTAAACTCTGTTTATATGTTTCTGTCATCATTGCTTCATCGCCTGCTTCTGCTCTTCCCTGGTCAACAGAAAACAGTCATTACATTTTTGGGTATCAGACAAAACGGGATATCTTCTGGCAGGATCCGGTGTCTGGGGTCTGATCACATCTGATATTTCTGACATGGAGACATGATCTAACATGACATTTCCTGCAAAATCCAACCTGAAGGCAAAAAAATCTTCTGTACTGCAACTTTAAATAGTAGAATGACTGCGAGAAGAAACTTTTTATGTCAATAACACAGAGATATAATTTATTTTTATAGATCAACAAAATGTGGTAAACTGTGTTTCTTGTCCACACACTGACAAACAAGAAACAGTTTAACACAATTAAGCATACATCAGAACTGAAACATTTTTTTAAAATGAATTCAGTACAAATAATAAAATTTACCAAATATTAGAAAAGACTAGACAGATTCAGAAGAACCTCACTAGGAATATTCAGTGTTTTTCTCGCTGCAGACACCAATATTATATTGTACACATGGACATGTTAAACAATTTGATCTAAATGATCTATCAGTCTTGTATTTTGAGAATACTTCTCTTCTCTATGTCATTCATTTCCTTTAAAATTAGAGAGACATTGTACCGAAGCTCCTGGAATTTGACAACTGGAACCTAGAAAAGAGAGAGAAAAAATAAATAAATCACTCTCACACTCCCTCACACACTCACTCATACTCACTCCCTCACTCACACTCCCACACACACTCACTCACACACTCACCTCACCTCACACACTCACTCACCTCACACACTCACTCACTCACTCCCGCCTCTCACACTCTCGCCTCTCTCACACTCCTCCCACACTCACACTCCCTCCCACACTCACACTCCCTCCCACACTCACACTCCCTCCCACACTCACACTCCCTCCCACACTCCCTCCCACACTCACTCCCACACCCACTCCCACACCCACTCCCACCCCACTCACTCCCACACTCACTCCCACACTCACCCCACACTCACCCCACACTCACTCCCACACTCACTCCCACACTCACTCCCACACTCACACTCACTCCTCACACACACACTCTCACTCTCGCCGCCTCCTCGCTCTCTCACACTCCCTCGCTCTCACACACTCACTCTCACTCACTCTCACACTCACACTCACACTCACTCTCACTCACTCTCACCACTCACTCACTCACTCTCTCTCACACTCTCACACGCTCACTCACACTCTCCCGCTCTCTCACACTCCTCGCTCTCTCACACTCCTCGCTCACTCACTCCTCGCTCACTCACACACTCACTCACACACTCACACACTCACACACTCACACTCACACACTCACACACTCACACTCACACACACACACTCACACTCCTCACTCACTTACTCCCGCTCTCTCACACTCCTCGCCTCTCACACTCCTCGCTCTCACACTCCCTCGCTCTCACCACACACACACACACTCACACACACTCACACACACTCACACACACTCACACACACTCACACACACTCACACCTCACACTCACACTCACACTCCTCGCTCTCACACACTCCTCGCTCTCTCACTCCCTCGCTCTCACACTCCTCGCTCTCTCACACTCCCTCGCTCTCACTCACACACACACACACACTCACACACTCACACACACACTCACACACACTCACACACACACACACACACACTCACTCCTCGCTCTCACTCACACACACACACACACTCACACACACTCACACACACTCACACACACTCACTCACTCACACTCACTCACACTCACACTCACTCACTCCTCACTCCCACATTCCCTCACTCCCTCGCTCTCTCACACACTCACTCACTCACTCACTCACACTCACTCACTCACACTCACTCACTCACACTCACTCACACTCACTCACTCACCACACTCACTCACACTCACACTCACTCACACTCACTCACACTCACTCACACTCACTCACTCACTCACACACACACACTCACTCACACACACTCACTCACACACACACACACACACACACACACACACACTCACTCACACACACTCACTCACTCACACTCACTCACACTCACTCACTCACACTCACTCACACTCACTCACACTCACTCACACTCACTCACACTCACTCACTCACTCACACTCACTCACACTCACTCACACTCACTCACACTCACTCACACTCACTCACTCACTCACACTCTCTCACACTCACTCGCTCTCTCACACTCCCTTGCTCTCTCACACTCCCTCGCTCTCATGTTGCTTAAAAGTAGTTCATATGAATTGTGTATTATTCCAAGTGTTCTGAATTCAGTTGACTGCACTTTTGGGAACTCTTAGGGAGCAGAAATGGAGCAGTATCAACTATATTTATTTTTGCATTTATTTTGGGAGTATTTGTATGCTTAACGTTTTGTTCTGCATTTTTAGCAGGACAATACAGTTTACAGAAAATAAGCAGACCTAATAAAGTAGACTCTTTGTTATTCGTCAGAAAATATGATTTTTTTTCCCCAATAAAATGCAGCTGCTAACATTTGTAGGCTTCTGTTTTTGATACATCTGTAAATATCAGATAAATGAATAATGAAATGGTGGGACTACTGTGTACAATGAAAATGTAATCAATCAGTATTTAAGAAGCATTACCTCAAATCGATACAAATGTCCATCTGACAGTTTCATCTGCATAAGAATGGAGGGCTGCAACGCTCGAGCCAGTGAGCTGAATCACACAAACATGAATTAACAATCATATGATGCTCATGTGCTTCTGTTTACAATAAGAATACGCTAACTGATACAAAAGCTGCACAATTAATTAAAAAAAAACATATATATATAATTATAAAAAAAGCGTTTCACTTTTTTTATAGCTTCTTTTCACTTGTTTTCTTTTCACCGTTAATTACAGCATTTTATTTAGATATAACTCCTGTTGCTTCAAAGGTGTGTGTGTTTTTCAGGGTTCCCGCTCTCTATCAACACCAGATTCAAGGAATGAACCGTCGAAGATCGATCACTCGCTCCTGTCTGCCTCGCTGCTGAGTGGTTTCCTTCTGTAAGCGATACCACCTCTGTATTTTTCTTACCAGTGCAAAAGAGACTAAAAATACTCCGGCAATTTTGGACGTACAAATAAGAGTTATACATTATTAAAAACTCTGGAATGTCTTCTTTTGTGTACACTCACAGTAAAAAAAAAAAAAAAAAAAAAAATTGTGCTTTTTGCAAAATAAAGAAAACTAACATGATGCGTGATCTGTCGTCTCTCTCTGAATGAAGTCCATTCTGATAGTCCTCAGAAAATGAACTGTAACGTAGTGAATACTAATCACACAAACATGAGACATATCTAAAGAAACGCTGAAATGTCAGGTTTTAAATTGTGTGGGTCAAATCGAAAACTAATATTCTGTTTATTTAATCTGTTTGAAAAGAGAGATGTCAGTCGTTCGAAAATCATCTCGTTATCCGCTAATGTGATCTTGATCAAACTGATGATTGTGAACGGTAAGTTTTATTCTCAAGAACTTTATTCTAATCAAAATATAGTGTCTGTGAATATTAAACGGCAAAAAGATTTAAATATGAATTCTGCATGTTCTGTGTGTCTCTGTATCAATGGCGGAGACGCCTGTTTCGTTTACTACACATACATATTGGCTATACCTAAACTATATTGCTATACTGAGATGAGTGAAATTGACTAAAATCCATAATAAATACTGAAAATGTGTTAGCAACGTATTAAACTGCACATTAACATTTAGGCTCTAGAATATAACAAATATAATACATAAAATGTCATAGAGGTAATATGAATGTTTAGACGATTTCTTTGCCCTGTTTTGAACAGAAGCGCTCCATTTTTCTGGCTGCTCTCTTAAGGGCCCGTGTGTGCTCGTTGTACCATGGCGTTGGACTATTTTCTTGGATCTTTTTTAAGTGCAAAGGAGCAACTGTGTCTAATGTGCTGGAAAAGACAGAGGCAATAGTTTCTGTTGCAACATCGAGGTCTTCTAAGCTGTCTGGTATGCTAAGGCGATGAAACTGATCAGGAAGATTATTTATAAAGCGATCTTTAGTGGTAGAAGTGATGGTTCTACCATATTTGTGGCAGTGAGGCGGTTTAGCAGCCTTGATTAAATGTAGTATACACAAGACTAGATAATGATCTGAGATGTCATCGCTCTGCTGCAGAATTTCAACGGCATCAATATCGATTCCATGTGACAATATTAGATCTAAAGTATGATTACGACAATGAGTGGGTCCTGACACGTGTTGTCTATCTCCAATAGAGTTTAGAATGTCTATAAATGCCAATTCCAATGCATCTCATTATCTACATGGATATTAAAAACAACAACAAGGACTTTATCCGCAGCCAGTACTAACTCTGATAGAAATTCAGCAAATTCTTTGCTAGAGTCTGTATGGTGTCCTGGTGGCCTGTATACAGTAGCCAGCACAAATGTCAAGCGGGATTTATCAGGTACACTAGATAATGTTACATAAAGCACCATCACTTCAAAACAATTATATTTGAAACTAGACCTCTGAGTAATACTGAAAACATTGTTATAAATTACAGCAATAGGTTTTCGCAAGTTCAATGTAAGGAAAATAATTGGCGACTATGATTATTGTCATAATTGCACAGCCCTAACTGTTACCACTTGAGTACATACAGTACAAAACTGTCCACAAACCACAAGTTTCTTTAATGGCAAATGAAGTACTGCTCATTTTACAAAATATTATGGAATATTTGTATATAGAAGACCAACAAATTTGAGACGAGTGTCCGTGCACAACACCTTATGTCTTTAAATTCCTTTTTGAAGACATTTCAGTTCTGCAGATGTCTCTATGAAATAATCATTATTACTGTACCTTGTTGAAATGGCAACATCAACTCTCCATTTAAACTCCTCTAACGTTGCTAGACTCGGCCCTTGATGTCTATCACTAACATTCATGGAAGTTTGCCTGGAAGACAATCCAGAAATGAAAGAACTTGTCAGGATAATACAGTCAGTCTGAAAGAAGAGGGAATATAAGTTTGTTCAAATCACACCTGTTTCCAAAGACAACACTGGAGACGTCTGCAAGGAACTCTTCAGAAATCCTGTTGACAAACAGCATCTATAAATACAACTGCACACAAATCACTGCAAACATATCAATACAGAAAAATATTATGACTATTTATTTGAATTTTACTAGCATACTTATAATTACTCTTAAAAAAAAAAAAATTACTATAATTGCACTTTATAAGACATTTCTTACGAAGAGCTCTGAGATCCTCATTAAAAACCTGAAATAGAGATTTCTAAATCATTTTGAGCAAATTCATGTTTATTTTAGATCCGTGCATTAGGTCTTAATATAATAAACCTGCTGCTATTAATGTTAATCAAACAACAAAAGAAACGAGGGAATCACTCACTGTTCTTGACCGAACAACATTTGAAGCTTTAACAAAAAAACAAAACGCTGATCATTTAATTTATTTCTTTGTTATATTGTATTTGTTCTACTGTTTGTTATTTGCATCTTTGTTCTTACTTTGAATAAAGATAGTATTTATCATTAAAAGAATTGAAGGAAAAGATGGATTGTGAGGCATCAAGAATTGTTTTATAAATCGAATCATTACCAGGGTTGAGTATCGTTTTAATTGTAGCGATTCCGATTCTGCTTATCGATTCCAATTCTTTTAGATTCCAGTAAAAACATTTATTTTGTGTCTTATTCTTGTATCTTGTGTTTGTTGCAGCTGATGTCCATGAACAAAAATCAGCAAAAATCATATTGAGTTCTCTTTCGTGTCTCCTTGCTCTTGAAAGTGGATTGAAATCACATTAAAATGTGTGCACAAGAATTAGTACGAGGAAGAATCATGAGAAGAGAGAAAATTCACACCTCTTAAGTGTTTTATTGCATGAAATGATCACAATGAATGCATTTGTCACACTTTGTAAATTCACACATTTAAAAAAGCACCGTGGCTTTGCTGTTGCAGAATCAGTGAAGACAAACGTTCACAGAAAGACATATACACACAGTGTTAAGAGCGAGAATGTTAGCAAACCTCTTGTCTTAAAGCAGGCAGACACAGAGCTTCTTTCAGAAGAGCATATAGTCCCGCCATCACATGGTTCAAGCTCTCTTCTGAGATGAACCCGCTCTCTGAAATCACCCTCACAGACTCACAGCAGTCCTGACCATCAATGGCGTTCACCACAGCTGTGACAGAACAGAATAATATTCTTTGTTGTATTTTCCTGTCAAAATAACAGAGTTCAGCCTTTAAAAACAAGCAGAAGACACTGCCGGATCCTCCAGCAGTGGGCGGAACTAATGCGCAAACGGCAATCTCATTGGCTAGCGCTCATCTATTACTGTCCCTGTTTTGATTTCAGTAAATCAGTTGGAGTGAATGCAGACAATGTGATTAATATTCATTAATCTGGCAATCATCAGTCTGGCGAATAAACTATAAAATTTACTTTTTCAGTCAGTCATACAGGTTTGGATTAACTATCAGGTTTGATGAACTAACCCTTTAATAACAATATCATTGGCAAATATTGAACACCTAATTTATGTAAGACACTGATATTGATCTTTCATCAGGCTCTTAATGAATTAACACTAACAAATATTTAAAATTCATTACTAGATGTATTTAAAGAGAAAACTTTGTCCTTAATCAGGCGTTAAAGCTTTTTGGTTAAGTTATCCTTGTATCTTTACATATTTCATAAAAGGTTAACAATTACCACAGAATACGGAGTTTCACCTCGTCACAGGTAACCACGCGCTCCTCATTATCATGGTTATATGATTTCCAAAATAATAACACTAATAATAAACTACAGAGTTTGTAATGAAAAAGAAAAATCCTGAACACATGCAGAAACTATGAAACAACCTCTATAAAAGTGACATATATTCTCCAAATTAGGCTATAATAACATTAACATTTTAATGAAATATACTGCTGCCAAAACACCATATTTCTACAGTAACTGCACGGAAACCTATGAGGGTGGAGCTGGATTGTTTGTTTCGGCACAATGTTTTTAAATTTACCTCGTCATGCGGTTCACATGGTCAGTATTATATTTATAATTCATATCCTGTGACAAAGATGAATAGATCGAGCGACTCGCGCTGTATGATCACGTGCCGCAGGACACAGTTTCCTCGCGCTAATGAACTATTTGCCTTTTGGACTTTACAATGAGCTACAATTAAAAACAGCTGCTAAAATGGAGCAGGACGATGTTTCGCCGATCGGCGGACAGGGAACAGAAGCAGCTGCTGAGAAGTGAAACTCACCTCTGAGAATCTGTGTGAAAGTGTCTCTGTTCAGGTTCTTCAGATGTTTCCACAGCAGCTCCACCTCAGCAGGCACTCTTCCTCCAAACAAACTCACAGTATCACTCATTTTCTTCACAGCTCACACTTCCTCGACGTCCTTCCTCTTCTTCTGGTCTGTTTATTGGCGGTGGTAAACCAGCTGCATTCCCGCCACCTGCTGTTATGGAGGACGATCGCTTGAATTTAGAAGTAAACTGCAACCTAAAATTACATTTAATCTATATTTTATTGATCAGACCTGTTGTCTGCTCTTCCGGGCTGTATTTTGGAAAAATCAGTGGGGAAAAAAGATTTGGTTGTCATTTGGCAGCAATCACTCAGCAGGGGTCGCTATTCTACAAGATAAATTTATCGAGCAAATACTAAATTATGAAAAAAGAATCCTAATAAGCCATGAAAAAGCTCGTTTTTGCACTTGTATGTCAGAGGCGGCTTTATTATGTGTGTGCGCTTCGGATGTGAGGGTGAAATCTGCGGGAATGAGTAGAATTATGCGCAATCACACCAACACTATTGAACCGGAGTGAATGAGAGGAGGTCAGGGTCAAAATCAGCCAAATTTTGGAAACTTCCCCGGCTCAAATTTTTGATTTTGTTAATATTTTTTCTGTAGAAAGACAAACATAAACAGTAGTGAAAGCCAAAATATTCAATGTCACAGATGGATATTTACTGAATAACTCTCTGAGTTATGTTTTAAGTTGAAATGGTCAAGTTGAAGAGCATTAACTTGATCTCAAAAGTGTATTTATAAGAATCTATATTTGAATCAGTTTTAGGGATATTTAGAAGATGGGATTTTGTTCATTTTAACAACTTCTGAAGCTACCAAGAGTTCAAATACTGTAACTACACATAACCACATTGACATCCCTATATCTGACACTGAACCATATAGAGCCTTAATGAAGATTACAAAAGAAAAGTTTCATAAGAACAAGAATATAAAATGACATTAAGATATCTTTACAACTTCTTGAATTAAAGTGAACTTCAGAAAAATGTTTGTTTTTGGCACTCAGAGAGGTGTGTTGTGTTCAGTTGTTTTGATAGAGGGAAATAAAATACAGTTTCAGTGTTATTTGTTCTTCAGACGTTCTTCTTTAAACACAAAAACTATCAGCTGTTTAAAAAGTTACCTACATTTGGTTCTTGACCATTGAAAATGGGTAAAAATTTAACAATCCCCATATCTATGGGACTGAACTATATAGGGCCTTAAAAATGAACATTTCAAAAGGAAAATTTATTAAGAATGAGAATCTAGAAGGATATTAAGATATCTTGAATACTTTTAGAGTTACAGGCATGACAACTTTAGAAAAGGAGTATTTATGGCACTCAGACAGGAATGTTCAATGCAATTGAGCTGATAGAAAAACACAAGACATTTCTAGTTTCAACATTATTTGTTCTTCATATATTACTTTTTTTAAAAAAAAGAAAAAAGTATCATCTATATGCAAAGTGACTCACATTTGGTTTTTGACCACTGAAAATGTGTACAATTTACCAATTTACTCATGGAGCCGCATTAAGATCTTCATATCTCTGGGACTGAACCATCGAGGGCCTTTAAAATGAAGATACCAAAAGGAAAGTTTGTTCAGAACCAGAATCTAAAAGGATATAAAGACATCTTTAATACTTCATTATATGCAAACTGCCATATAATGAAACAAAGATTGCTAAAGTCAACAGATTTCACTAATAGATCTAATCTCTGTGTAAAAATAAAATAATGATGCTGCCATCTTTATAAAGTCATTTTTACACCCCTCTAATTTGGCTCAGAATCTGAGGTGAAAATAGTGGATTACTCAGTAAATATACATCTGTGGCAATTAATATTTTGGCTTTCATCACTATTTATGTTTGTCTTACTACAGAAAAAATATTAACAAAATCAAAAGTTTGAGACGGCCACCTCTGGTCGAGTTGACACGGAATGACCCAGCAGCTGGAGTACTGGAATCGTTTCAGATATTTCTGTATTGAAATATCAATATTTTTGACAACACTAATTGAATGTTTATTTTTGAATTTTTTTTTTTCATAAAATTCATTCTTTATGGAACTATATTGTGACAATCAAAACAGCAATTAGCAGCTACAATATAAATAATAATTATACTGTATCTATGTTATTTAGAGAATAAGTGAGCACAGACAATAGTGTTCTGATACATCATTTAAAAAAATGTTCTTTAATTTGTAAAAAGTATTTGGTCATGAGACATTTATCACATGTCAGATGTCAAACTCATGTTGAATGAACAGATAATCCACCTGCATTATCTTCCGGACAGACGGTGGTCTATCTGTGCTCAGCACATCTACTTTGATTTCTTTCTCCAGAATTTTCTTTAAGACCAATGGGCTCCATACTGAGCTAGATGCTTCTGTTACCTAAAGATATACAAGACACATAAACACATATTCCTCAAACATATTTCAGCTTTCTTCATAGTATTTTCTGAAAGGTTAAAATAAGTTGAATGAGGTGTATATTGAATATATATTTCAAATCTAAATATTACTAGTTAAAATATTGCAAGACTTCCTTTTTACTGCCAAGAGATTAAAATGAAATTGTTCTCATCATATACACTCAGCTGCACCAACTCAAAGGACAATTTTATCCAATGCATCATTTCATTTTCATTGTTTTTTTAGAAAGCACATTTAAAAACAACCCAAGGTTGACCAGACAGATCATTATACTCAAATAAAAAACAAAAATTGCAATCTGTAAAATAACAAACACAAAACTAAAACTAAAAGTCATCCATAAGGCTGTAAGTGTTGTACTTGGCAGAAAATCCAGGGCTGTAGAAGATGGCAAAGATATCAAAACAATAACTTTTGTACATGTTTTTTAATAAAGTGAATTAACTTACCTCTCTGATCTCCCATCTCCCTTCTGGAGTACATTTTGAATGTGTAATTGATCTAAAATGGCTGTCTGTTTTTCTCTGTATGCATCTTCAGCAGCAGGACTGAGGTAAGATGATGCACTGCACAGAACGCTGTTTTCTTTGGCACCTGTAAGTTCATTAATGAAGCCCATTCAGTAACGTCAGTGTACGTGGCTCCAGTGAAAAGAACATTTGCTGATACAAGAAGACTGGCATTCCCCGAACATCTGCACAAGACTTCCACTGTCCCCTGATGTCCTTTTTCACATTCCCACTGCACTTGGATGAGGCTCCCTGAGGATATTTTTTGGTTTTGGTGATTACTGCTCCACATTCCTGACATCTCTTAAACAACTCCATCAGATTGGACTCATTCACAACCCATTTTCTTTCCTCCCACATCTCATCTTCTCGGTCTTCCTTTGTAGTTGTAGTTGAGGTCGATGTCGATCTTGTAGGAACAAACCTTGTGTCTTTCTTGTCTGAAGGACAATCTAACGAAAACATGCTGATGTCCAGACCATTTTCTTCAGACTTTGGTTGAGTCTGGGCTGGCTCATCCTACATGACACAGACAGGAGATCGCAATGATGCGTTTAAATCAAACAAATGGTGTGTAAAATAATGCTGTATTATATTGTAAAAATGTATTCAATTTCAAGTATTTTTTTAATGAAACTCTACAAACAACACAAAAACTGGCCAAAATATTGCATGACATTACACACTTATGAGTACTTACTGATCAGTATGAACGTATGGGGGGGAAGGCGATGTATGTCCCAGATGTAGATGGACGGGTCTTCCTGGCCCCTGCTTCTGGACTCCTGACCGTCAGCAGCAGTCCTGTCTCTGGAGTTGATTTTGTGTCCTCATCTTCGCCTGCGGCTGGGCAGTACAGACCTGGCTGAGCTGGAACAGAATACCTTGTTGTGTCCTACAACAAAGTTAAAAGTTAAATTGCATGTAGAAACCCACATGAAAAAAATACTATAGTAATTTATAGTAAATACTATAGTGTTTTTGAACCATACTAAAGTACTTGATTTAATTTGTTGTGGCAATTGTTGTAAATACTCTGGTTCAATGGTTCAAAACACTAAAGTATTTTTTCATGTGGGGATTAATAATAATGATAAAAAAAATAAAAAAAAAACCTAAAAAAAAAAAACTTTGACAACAGTAACATGAGTAATTCCTTAAAAGAACTGCATATAACAATCATATAGTTGAATATATACCTCGTTTGGCTGAAACAGCAGCGCAGGAACAGGCTCAGCTGATTTCAGAAGTTTATAGACTTTATCCACGGGCGTATTTACATCCCGGCGAATAGTGAGCAGCCATAGCTTCAATCGCTCAGGATCATTTACCGGGAATCTGTGGAATGTTAATGGAACATCTCCCTTTGATGTCGGCGCACGTAATCTTAATGCTTTAGCGATGTTGAGGCATCCCGGATAGAGACACGAACGCACCATTTTAAGACTAATAAAATGTAGAGTACAGCTCAAACAATTCACTTCTTCACGTGGCTTTCCTTTACTGTAAACAAATTTTGGTTCTCGCGAGACTAGCATGTTCTCACCGGAACTTTTGCTACGCCTACATCCTACATCATACGCTGGAACGCACGTCAACCGCGCCGCCATGTTGGTCCGGGCAACTTTCAACTCTCAGTGGACAAAAGAAAAGATGTCATATATTTTCCAAATGCCATGTTATCATGGTATCACGTTATCATGGTATCACGTGGATGGGAATATGCATATGGGAATGATATGCAGATGAGGTTATGCATAGTAAGACTAGGCGTTGTAAGCTCCATATATGGTTATTTTGGGGAGGAGACGGGGTGGAGATACATGTACATACAATCACAATTTAGGATGTGTGGCCCCTGGATTAGATTCGGATTAGGCTTGATTTCTCTGACTAGTTCACATCTTGAACTTTTAAACTCCGCTGGTTGACCAACCCCAAAGGGTTTTTTGACCAATTAGACATTGTATTTAGTTTTTAGTAGTTAACTGTTCTCCTTCACATTAGTCAACATGTTTCTCTTATGATTTTAAATTTTTCTGCTATTGCAGTGTATAATGCAGTCATGATTTCTTTAATGATAATACGATAAGTTTTACGCAGAATGGATTAATATTAATATTTGGGAAATTAACAATCACACATACTATACCAAACACCACATATTAAACTTTTTGACAGTTACACATAATGGCATGAACAATGAGTGATTGAAACATGATAGTGAAACATTTTAGTTCTCTTGGGAGGGGAATAACACCCCTCATGATTGTTTTATCACTGGTGATCCACACCTCAGATTTGAAAGAAAGTGTAGAGGTTGGGAAGAGGGAAGAAAACAACAAATAAAGCACAGACCTTCAACACACTCATTATAAAGACAAATGAATATTAAAATATGCACTGAGAAAAAATAAACAACACAGTTGTTGACACCTTGAAAGTTTAAAAATACAAACTTACGACAACAAACTCACAAAAAAATCTCATCATTACAGACTACAAGCAACTATCATGAACAAATCAAATACATTCTATTAAAGCCTTTAAATGTACCATCTTCAGACCCATTTGTCTTGGGTTAACTGCCTAAAGTTAACAACGTTAGAGGGGGTTTTCCTAATTGATACGATCGTCCATGGAAGAGGACTAGTTAGCCCAGACTCACTGGTGCCACGTTGGCCGGGTCTCTGGATTGATTCCAGTTGAATTTTTCTTCTTGCTCTTTTTCTGTACAGTTTTGATGTCATCTCTACCTGATTTGCTCTAAGGTCCTACATTTGTTTTCAAAATACATTATTTGCAATAAAATATGCATTTACATTGCTACATCCCAAAATGCTGTCATAAGAACATATTTCACAATGAATACACATTGTATGCAGAATCTTTATATATTTATATTAAGCACTCTGTTCATATATTAAGTGTTCTTTTATATTGTTAAATAATGAATACCAAAACACATCCAATAACCACTTACTGGAGGTTCAGTTATCAGCATTATGAAATGCGTTTTGAAAAACATTATATCCCAAGTATATGTTTTTAACAGCAAATATATTCCCATATTTCTTGAAATGTATATTAATCTAAGTCATGCACAAGATCTAGAGCAGATTTTCAGTCTTAATACTGGAATGTAGCACATAGGAATCTCTAATTACTATTATTATCATTAATACTATTTTGAAGAATAAGCTTTCTCTTTCTTTGAAATCTGCTTCTGCTCCTTCATTTTCATTCCCTCTACCCAAGTTTGTTTGAACCATTACAGCACTGCAGTTCACTCTCCTCCACAGGCGGGGAGCTTCGGAGAGCGTGGCGGCCTTTGTGAGTAAAAGATATGTTTCCAGAAGCCCTGCGGAAGGTGGAGAGGCGGTGTCGAAAGTTCTCTCCAGAGAAAAAGTAGAGCATTGGGTCAAAGCATGAGTTGGCAGCAGCCAGGCAGAGGGTGATGACCACAGACTTCTGCATATAGATGATCTCCTCGCAGGTAGCACCTTTGCGGGTTTTAAAGTGGAGATGCAGTGTGCGTTGAACATGATAGGGCATAAAACTGACCAAGAAAGCCAGCATCACCACAACGATCATCCGAATGGCCTTGTTACGCGTGTAACGCTGCTTGTTCACACCGTTACTGTTTCTGAGTAGAGTGCGCAAGATGCCTGCATAACACAGCAAGATGACCATGAAGGGAATAATAAAACCCACCACCAGGGAAAAGTAATTCAGCATGACTAGCTTTTCTAGGCTGCCTGACCTTTCTGGTGGTTCAAAACACTTGGTTTTGTTTGTCTTTGGATCAGTATGCTGACCAGAGAGGAGGAAGGGTGAGCTGGTGGTGCAAATGAAGACCCAAATGCCCACGCATACGATCCATGCCTTCTTCTCAGTGGCTAGCCTCAGGTTCTGCACGGGAAACACGATTGCTAGGAAGCGGGTAAAACTCATAGCCATCATGAAGAAGACACTGCAGTAGAGGTTCACGTACAGCGCGTAGGAACTCAGCCGGCAGAGAAAGTCGCCCAGGTTCCACTGGCCTTTGTTGATGTAGTAGAGCACCCGTAGGGGCAGAGTGCTGACACACAGCAGGTCTGATGCGGCCAGGTTGAGCATGTAGATGTGGAAGGCTGAGGTCTGACGGTAGGTACGAAGGAGCACGTAAAGTGCAAAGCCGTTGCCCATCAGGCCGAAAACGGTGATGATAGAGTATACAGTAGAATAGATTTGGTTACGGAAGTCATCAATTGATGGACACTCCGTTTCATTAGTTGTGTTGTTTAGAGCCATTCTTGCACTGGTGTCTGAAATGAGAAAGAAAGAATGTTTTTTTTTTTTTTTTCAAAATATAAATATTCAGTTCATATAGCACTGAATTCAGGGCTCAACGCTGAAGTTTTTTTGTCACGTATAGTTTTGGTTTTGTGTTCATGTTTATGATTTCATGTCTTTTATTTTGTAGTTTGATATATGTTGCTTGTTTGTGTCATGCTTCCCTTGCTCCTCATGTTCCCCCCTTGTCTATGTGTCATGTTCTCATTGGTTGGTTATGGTCATGTGGTTTTCAGTTCTGTTCTGTCATTGGTTCCCTTGTTCCTTGTGTCACCTCCCCATTGGTTGTCTTAGTCATGTGTTCTCTAGTTCTAGTATTTAAGCCATTGTCTTCCCCATGTTACTTTGTTGTGTATTGTTTATTGTAACCCTGCTGTCGGTGAGTCTTATGGTCAAGTCTGTTCAAGGTCAAGTCTGTTCAAGGTCAAGTCTGCTCATTGACAAGTCTCCACATTAAGTCTGTTTATGTTCAAGTCTATGGTTGCTTAGTTTGTTTGCTCACTTTACTTCAATAAACTGCACTTGGGTTCATCATCTCACTTTCAGTTTGGACTGAATCGTTACATTTTTCTACTGGCCCGGTCGGGCCAGTGGTTTTCAATTTTACTTGTCCTCCCAAAATTTTCACTGGCCCCACCACAAAAAAATAAAAAAATAAAATAAGCCTAGTTTTTGTATACATTGTTTTTGATCCATGTAACCTTAAATAATAAGGTCATGACACCAAAAACTACTAGCCTAACTCGTACACAGTCAGTCAAGTTAACTTTATTTTTTAGTCAGTAATAAAATAAAAACAATCAATAACACAAATAAATACAATAGCACAAATAAAATATAAATAAATATTGTCCTGTCAATAAATAGCTCATCCTGCGTTTGAGTCCTCTCTCTCACTCAGAACCCTGACAATCAAAACAGCCAGAGTAGATTGTGTAAACAGGAGAGAGGAAATTGTGTTGACAAGGATAAGGCTGGGGCACTGTGCACTGAATTAAACACTAAAAATGAAACATCAGACAGGTTTGTGGAGAATCAGTGGAGAATGTAATTCACAGTTGTAGAAATATGAGGCACAGAGGGAGATGAAAAACAAACATAATCTGAATGGGTTAGGGCTGAAGGAACAGCACTGAGTATGGTTGAGAGAGCACAGGTCAGAGAACTGTTAGTCTTTCTAAGGGAAACTGGGCTTTTTTATAGGTATGACGGTTAAAAAGTAACAAGTTGATAGGATGGCTGGTAAGAATAAGAATTTTTATGGGGCAAATTGTTAAAAGTAGATATTAGCATTTCCTTTTTCCTTTTCCCTCTCCTCTCATAGATTTAGTTAGTAAACCTACTGTTTGATCCACACTCTGGAGCAGAAGGTTGCGGTAATGCACCAATAAACTGGATGCCAACCACCATTACAAATAATAATAAGAAGAAGGCCAGATCACTTGTGTTTGCAGAGTACTCCAAACCAATTAATTTGGAATTTTGTGAGAATTTCCTCAGACACTGAAGCCATGGCTGCTCTTAATGCTGCACTAACAGGACCTGTCAGGAGTTGGTGGTTAAGAGCAAGATCCATAATATTTTGACAGCTTTCTTTCCTACTGATTACCTTACAGAGGTTAAAGACCAACTGAAAGCCATGGTGCAGAACTCTGATCAATGTATCAGAGACTTCGCTTATGATTACTGAGCACTGTGATATACAGTTCATTTGTGTATATTTGACTAATGCCTGTTGACTAAAATTTAGATAGAGATTTGGATTCTGTTGATTATATATTAAGAGCAGGGACATGTTTATTTGCATAAGTGATTTCGCTGGAAAGAATAAGAGAGTTTCTGCAAAGGCATTTAGCAATAGATTGATGTGCTTGTCTGAAGAGAGAATGTTCCTGCACTGATAACATCTGCAACACTCAGCATGATTTCAAAAACAACACATTCCAGCGCCAGATCACTTCATATTTAACTCAAATTAACATCAACTGGATGTTTCGCTTGCATTATATCCGAGCAGCGAGATGTTTCAAAAAAGTGGTGGGGAGTCTGTGGACAATATCGACCCAAAAGCATTTTCTTTCCATGAGTGTTGTCACGAGTCACGCTCTCGCTGATATCTGATGATCAGTAGCGCTTCTCCAGGGTATGGGAAGATGTTTTAGGCTGGGGGTGCTGTGTTTTTTTTCCACCACATTTGAATAAGAAACAATATCGAGTCTATAAAACACATCTTTCCTGTAAAACACAAGCTTTCCTGTAGCTCAGCGGTTAGAGCATGAGCCAAGGTCGTGGGTTCGATCCCAGGGATTGCACATACTCAGATACAAATGTATAGTATAATGCAATGTAAGTCGCTTTGGATAAAAGCGTCTGCCAAATGCATAAATGTACATCAAACCTCAATGAAGTACATTAAGCATATTGGATGAGAACACTTGTTTGAACAGCATCCACACCGGGGCATTTGACAGCACATCACATTTTTGACATTATTGATACTGCTTGCAATCATAATGCAAAGGACCGGTCTATGGGACATAGGTTAAGCCTTTAAATAAAAGGGTTATTGAGCTGTTCGCTTTGTCATATATAATAAAAGATCATTCACAGAGACAGGAAATAAAAATGACCACAAAAAAAAAAAATCTTTCTACACACATTGCAACGGTCACAATATGATATTACACTCTGCGTGTAACATAAAAAAAAATAATTTATTAAATAAATAACTTTTTTAATAGCCCACTTAAAGTGTTTAATACAAATAAATTACTTTATGCTGAAAATTAATAAATGTAAATGAACAAAAAAATGCGTTGCATTTACAATCCTGTGAAAACCCCTGAGGTTCTCTACATAAAATAATTCAATAAATACCTATATACAATAAGCACTTAACTCAAAAATAACTATTAAATAGTAAAATAACTTCAGAACTGGCTGACTAAAATCAGCTTGAAAATGCTATCATGAAATAAAGGCGAATCTGTAAATTTCTTTAAATGTACATTGTATTATTGTGCAAGAGTGAAAGAAAATGCGCCTGCGAGCTGAGAGATCTTGTGCAATAGATGCGCCCTCGACATTTTCTTTTGTTTTGTTTATTGATTTGACCTCGCCCGCTCCTAAAGCTAAAACCCCTATTTTGAAAATAAAACTCCTATTAACATGATCTCTCAGGTGTTGAGACTCATCATTTTTCTGCTATGGCTGACCCCTATAAGTCGTAACAGATAGTAGGGAGAATTTTAAATAAATGCAATCTCTCTCTGGCAGGTAGTCTTCAAGGTGCAGTGCATACCTTCGAACAGCTGATGAGGATCCATGGTTGAACATGACTTCAACTCAAAAGAGATTACTGGGTTAGAGTAAACCAACTCAAACCACAGGAAAAGCAGAAGACAATCACATTCCAGCCTCTCAAAGCCTCCTAGTGGCCAAACGCACTAAACTCACCATGTCTCTTTAGTTTACTCTGACTCCCCACTCCTACTCATGGTTGTCGATTACCAGTTGAGGCCATTATTAATACTGGAACTAAGTGAAGAAGTTCAGAAAACGTTCAGCAGGGTCCTTGTCCTAGTAGATGGGAAATCACATATTTCAGAAGGTAGAGTACCTATGGCCTTGTGTGGACAGGGGACACTCATTCTGTGTCTAATGAACAGCTTGCTTTTCCACTCATACTAGGCCTTGATTTCTTTGGTTGATCTGGAGTAGATGAATGTGGGAGAATACAGTTATGGGCTCAAGATATGAGGACGAATTACTATTTTCCCTTTCCTCCACAAAACCTAACAAACTACCTAACAAACTTCTGGCCGATTCCAATACCAATATTTGTCACTTGCTCACTTATTTAAACTTTTGTCATTAAAATAGATTGCTGTTCTGATCATGTTTTAAATTATTGAAGTTTAAAAACACATGCATTAAGGTATTTATATGCAGATCAGAGGATCACCATGCCACTGCAGGTAGAGGAAGAAACCATGGAAAATCTAGTAGGAAAGACAACAGCGGAGCAGATGACCACAGCAGAGCGAATGAAGGAGATGACCATAATGGAGAAAATGATCCCAGTGGAGCAGCTGTTGGAATAGAGAATTCTGGCTAAGCCAGCCAAGGAAATGACCATGGTAGACCTGGAGACCCCTTTGGAATTGGTGGAGAAAGAGAGCACTGTGGATCAGCTGGCAGAGGAGAGGAGTCTGATGAGGAGATGACCACGGTGGATAATCACAGCATAGTTGGAGATCCCTGTGGAGGAGCCAGCAGAAGAGAAAGCCTGCAGTGGAACTGGCAGAGTAGAAGACCGTAGATGGAGGGATGGAGATCCATGGTGGAGTTTGAGGAAATTGCAAAGGAGATCACGCTTTCTCAGTTGCTGCCCCAAAGTTGTGGAATGGTTTACCATTGTCTTGGTAAATGATCCTCTGCCTCTGTATTTGTTCGAGGAGGCCTTTGCTGCTTTGTAGGGACTATTAGGTATGGATTAAATGCATTTACATTATTTTATTTATTTTTTTTATCTCTTTCTCTATTGTATTTTATTTTATCCTTTTGAAATTGTACAGCACTTTGGTACACTTTGATTTATAAACAAATTTTGATTTGATTTGATTTAAAGGAACGACTGACCATGGCAGAGTTGGGGAATTGGAAGACTTTGAGGACAAAAGGTGGAACTGGCAGATTGGAGGAATGGAGGTGGAGCTGGTGGGACCAGTATTAAACAAAATCTTAATATTAAACAGCTCAAACAACATTGACATACAAATGAATGAGGACAGAGTTATGTAAAAACGCTCAGAACTCATAATTAAATATATTTCACAGCAGCAGCACAAAAATCGGCATCTTACCTTATGTTACTCAAATGTAGTTTAGCACTCAGGAGTTAGGACCGGTTCACAGAGAAAGCAAAAACCATCAAAGCAAAAACACGAGATTTAGGGTCTTTAGAACGCTGTGTGAAGCGTTGCAAGAGACATGAGCACAACGCGTCTAGTGCGTTCACATAAAAACAGTGAAATGGAAAAATGTGTTCTGTGTGAACGGGTTCTAATGCCGATGAATGCTTTAATTCAAGACCTCTATATTTAGTAGTAAACATGCATAAGTGTCAAATGAGTTCTGAGACATGCTTGTCCGTCACTCACTCCAATGCGAGATTGGCTTTTGAAATAGTTCCCGTGGCCATGAAATGCAAGTCTTGGCAAGTATTCACATAAACACAGTCAGTTATGTCTTAAGTGAATGTAAACAGTTAAGAATGAAAATGTGTGTGTAACAGTATATTGGATCTGTGCATTAACTCTTAAAGTGACAGCAGCCTAATAAACCTGCTGCTGTCTGTGTCATTAATGTTAACCAATCAACAAAAGACAAAGAGAAAATCACTCACTGCTCTTGACTGAATAACTTTTTTTTTACTTTTATTGTAAGGATTAGTCAGTATTTTTACATTTGATTGCAATGTCTGTTTTATTTCTTACCTAAACCCTACTGTTAGAACTACCTGAATAATGTAATTTCTATACATTTGTTTATTTGTTCTTATTTTATTACAGTTTACTTCTTTTTTTGGAAATTCAATTCAAAGTTTGAAATCAAGCCTCCAACAAAATTACCCCATTGTAAAAATAAAATTACATGAGTGAGCAAACATTTAGGTGAGACAATTGTAATGGTAATTGATCAACGTTTTATGTGAATAAAATAATAAATTAAAATCTGTTCTGTATCTTATAAAGCGATCATGTCTCTTCAGAAGTCTTGTATTAAACCACTTGATTAATCTGGATTACTGCTACTGAAAATATTAATTACCTAGATAATCAATGGATGGACAAAAAATATGAGAAAATATTAAAAATATCTAAATGGCAGTGTTTCCTGTGTGGTATCGAATACTGATATTTTTAAAGGTATCGTATCAAAATGAGAAATTCCACTATCGTGAAAACACTATTCTGGTCCATTTTATTTTGCTTTACAAATTCAATTCATCACCTGTTAGTCGGCGTCACCCGCGGTGTTGATGATGACCAAAGGAACAGGTTGAGAGAGTCATTTTTCACAAAAACTCATTTGCAGAATTGGAGCAAGTGGCCAGTATATATGCAAAAAAAACTGATTAAGACACAGAAGCTGTGTTTACTTTTAATTCAGTGTCTTTGCAGTTATTCTATACTTCTGTGTACATATAAGCAGTTTTCTTTACCTCAAAGGAATATATAATGTTATTCTTTTCAACACTTAACACCTATCTTATACTTACATTGATTTTTGTTGTTGAGTATGCGTCCAGATGTTCTGGATCCTGATGGTTTCTTCTGTAATCAGAGATGCTCAAGTGAGAAAGGTGGTGATGAAGTTGTGTTCAGGATCATTTGGAGTTGTTTCCTGGCTGTCTCTACACTGTCAGAAAAAAAAGTGCAAAAATTGTGCCTTTATGGGTACAACAGCTTGTCAAGAGCATGTACTCTTAAAAGGACAACTTTTAAAAAATGCATTTTAGTACCTTAAAGCCTAGGACTTCAGTCTGGCTCCTGTGGCCTGTTGCACAAAGCCGGATTCAGTTTCTACCCAGGTAAGTTCAATTCGTTTGTGCAAACTTTTCGGGCTTATGAAGGTGGGTTGGTTTTTAGCGGGGTTCATTGCTATGGTAACTTACGCTACATGGCTAACCTGCTCCGGAGCAGGTTTTATTCCGAGTTAGAGATCACAAACCGGTCTCGACCAATCAGCTGTGAGTAAAGTGACATGTATCTGATGCAATAAAGCCACTCCCCTGTACCTCTCGCTCCAAATTAAATCAGTTTATAGTGAAAACATTTTAAAATTGTGAATAATTCATGACATATTCATATAATTAGGCCTTTTATATTAATTGACAATATTAAACTTTGCTTTTAAATTAAAATAAATATAATATACATGCATAATATATGAAGCTTTTAAACAGATTAAGCTTACATGTATTCTTTTGAGCTCTTTGTGAAATATTAATTATTTGGTCTATTTGTTTGATTCACATGCATTGATATAGTCAGATATTTTCTTTCAGCTGCCTTCTCAAACTTTCACTGCATCAGTGTTTATTCCTGCTTTGTAAATGCGTTTAATATCATATTTTTCATAACGATCTCTTAATCTTCGGAAGAGACATGAATTGCGCGGCTCTCTCGCGAGAAGTGGATCAAACTGACGTTCTCCTTGTTCCGTGTGATTGGCTGTTTGCCGCACGTGTCACACTTTCAGGTGCACGCGCTTTGCAAACTCTGGATTAAACCTGAGTTGACAGAGAAAGTTTATACCAAGCGTTGTGCAACAGTTGATCCTGATCTAAACCAGGTTGGATTTATCTGGATTTGTCAACTCCAAACCTACTCTGAAACTCAGAGTTTGTTCAACTAGCTTCATGCAACAGGCCACAGGGGATCCACTGTCCTGCAAAGTTTATTTCCAACCTGCTTTAGCTCACCTGGCCTGTGATCTTTCAAGAAATCCTGAAGACCTTGATTGGCTGGTTCAGGTGTGTTTGATTAGGTTTGTTGATAAACTCTGCAGGACAGTCGGTCTCCAGGAACAGGGTTGAAGACCTAGGCCTTAGAGTATAGGCAACTACCAATGCCACGATATCCCCAATGATCTACCAGTGTGATGTTAGCTATATATGTGCAGCCAACATACCAGTGCATGTGTGACTCTAAAGTTTTTTTTTATTTATTTTTTTTGGTCTTGACACTAATAGACTATGCTATGTGTGCCATTTTGTCTCAAACGTACTTAGAACGTGCACTGTGTGTGGCTTTAACAAATGATATCACGTTGCAGGCTGATAGAGATAACAAAACAAAAACAGCAACCACCTGAGCAAATAGTATTATAATTTAGTGTCATTTGAAAAACCTCCTATTTGTATTCATCTTGTTTTTCAACACGGAAGTATACAAACCAGTGTGTTTATGATTATGATAACAAACTAAAGTAATATGATAACAATTAACAGTTTGCAGTATCAAGCAGCATAATGGACAGTTTTGAACAGCTAAAATAAATGGAAGTGGATGAGATGATGCAAGTTACAATGGCTGCATCTGCTCTTATGTTAAGAATAAGGTGAATATGTGAATGCCATCTGGAACCATACATGACTCTGGCACTGAATCAGCCCGCACACACTCAGCATAGAAAAATGAAAACATTGCCCTTGGAGAAATAATGAAGGCACTGTTGGAGATTTCAAGCAAAATATGGTGATGTGGATGCATATAATGGATAGATATTATTATTTGTTACTGTCCAGTTTTATTTAATAATTCATTTACTCCAATTTAAGGCCCTGACCAAAACATTCACAGGGAACTTGTGTGCCGGATGGGCTAAATTTGAGCCTCAGTACGAGCCTGTGGATAGTATTTGATGAACTTTTTGGAAGGACAAACAAATTTACCTTAAAAAAGCTTGTGGAAAATACACATTTCAAATAATGCAGTTTCACAATATTACCACAAGGTGGCATCACTAGATTTTACTCCAGGTTTAGCAGTAAACCGTGAGTGAGTGGCCATTAATGATAGGAGACAGCTTGTTATTGGGAATTTGGGTACCACCATGACCACATCAAAGAAATGTAAAATAATTAATGAGCACTGGAAATCTGATTATTTTTCCACTGAGAGTCGTAATGATTGCATTTGTCTCATTCACACAATGGACTGTTGGACAGTCTCCATTAAGAAAGAATATGTAAAGCAAACAAGAGGACAAAAGTAAAGTCGTGCAAAATTAATGTTGCGCTCATCTTTTCTTTCCTGCTGTCATGTATATGTATATTTTAAGACATAAAGTGAGCAGGATATATTAAAATGTAGCGCATGGATTCGGCAGGCATGAATCATGATACTAAGTGGGGCAGCCAGTCTCAGAGCCCTCCCCAGCTCTACAGCGCCCCACACATTTCCAATGTAAATCTGTGGTGAAAAATGGAACTGTAGCACCCTGTCATAGAGAGCCAATGGGGCATATTTCTGGCTGCCCTGCCTATTTCCACGTGACGTTACCACATGTAAACCTCGCTCCAGACCAAGACGATATCAGTCCGCTTCAGATAAGTGTCTGCATCAGGTCAGTAACTAGTTGGCATGTCTGTTCTTCCTATGTGGAGTAGCGTATTAAATTAATGAGAGTATACACCCTTTAGTTTAAACGTGCTCATGTGAATTGATTTTATGTACAGTAGTTCTGTTGTGTTTTATGTTTTTCTGAGAGTAGACATGACTGTTTTTTTCACTGGAATTCCTACATAACTTGTAACATTCTAAAACAACATTCGGACACAATAAATTCTACATTAAGGCAATTCTAAGATGGCAATCTATGCGTTTGTTGTGTGTACTAAAGTCTGTCAGTCATCATTTGAGCGCCACCCTCAGGCTGAATAATGCAAGGACTTTAGAATTCTGTCAAAAGTGTGTCCAGAGGCTGCATTTCAGGACCACAGTTCTAGGAATCTAGCAATGATTTAGTTGTTTAATTGATTAAGTTTAATTTATATATTGTCCTAACCAACCCCTAGCCCTAAACCTACCCATTGGTAACTCTGTTTAATAATTTAAACTAGATGGCACTGTCACAAAAACTAGGGTCCTAGAAATGCAGTCCTGAAACTGCTGCGGTCCTAAAAGTGCAGCCTCCGGTATTGCAGGCAGGTAATAGTGGATGTGTTCAGCTATTAGGATATATAGCTTACAAAATGTTTATCATAAACTAGCACTAAGACCCAGAATCTGCCCTACCTGCCGCTACTGATCGCCACACTCTGAGCCTTTTTCATCCAGCTGTCACATTTGCTTTAGCTTTGTTGTACATAGCTGGAATGACTGCAGGCGTGACAGAATATGGTACCTGGGCTCCAGTACCTTAATCAATTCGTGAAATCCAACATTGTCGACAGAATGGTCTCATGTCTTTTGCGATTAAAAACTCTGATGCACATGGTTATTTCTTGAGCTTTTATACTTGACTGAGACCACACTGAAGCAAAACTACATTCTATAGATGTTTGGCTTCCTTTCAGTCTCTTTTTCACCCCCAGTGCCATTTTAAATGACACATCATATTTGTAGTGTTTGACACTGTGTATAACAGTGTTTGTTTACAGTATTTACACACAGTTTGGGTTTTTTACCGTCCTCCGGTCAAGTGACTGGAAAACCAAAATGCTGCCAGAAGTCGGACTTATAAGTGGACGGGGCATCCTATATTTCAATTTCAGTCAAACTCATTTTGGCCTGCTACTGCTCAGTTCAAGTGATTTCTGTGAGTGTGAATACAGTGAATGCACATGTGACGCAGGTGCGGTAGCTCAACCAATAGGATAAAACGGATGTCATATCGTAAAAAAAAACAACAACCAAAAAAACTCCACCATAACTCTATGATACATATCGTAACATTTTTGTATCATAACAAAAATTTAACACACAAAAACTACCATAGCAGGAACTCTACAAATGCTCACAATTTTTATTCGACAGTAACAGTTTCTAGAGAAACCACAATGACCTGTTATATGTTTTAATGGGAGTTATTTTTAGAGAGTTTTTTATAGAGAGTTATAAATTGTGAGATAAAAAAATCACAATTACCTTTTTTTAAGTTTTTATTCAGTGGCAGAAACAAGCTTCCACATCTGAGTGACAAGAAAATCTGTTACTGTCAGTGAGGGGTTGAATTAAAGATGGAAATAAAAGACTGGATCTATTCGCAAGCAGTTCTTTGATGAAAACAAAACCATGGCAACAGATGAATTAACACAGGAAACTGAACGGGAACAGTGCAAAACTATTGAATAGAGAAAAATTATTGTGCTTTATTATTGCTTAATTTGCACATTAAACAATGTTTCAGTCCGAGACAGTTTGACTGTGACCTAACAATAAAAAATATTTCATTATATATTGTTCTATTTCATGGTGAATGGCATTGCAATAATCATTCATCATTCACACACTCAAAAAAAAAAATATATATATATATAATATAGCCATAGTTTATTATTAAGTATTTGCATACCTTGCAATTTTTTAATTTTAAATAATGATTTTATTTAAATAATAATGTTTTCAAAATGCATTTATTCAGATTCCTTAAAATAAGCATAAATCATTTTTTTTCTTTGTTTTTTTTTTTTTTTTTTTTTTTTTTTGAGTTTTGAGTTTTGAGTGCAGATCTTGATTAAGATGTTTCCTGTAATTAGTTTGGGCAAATGTGGACATAAATGAGGTTAAACTACTAAATGTCCAGCCATAGAATAACCATTAATAAATAAATAAATAAAATTACCAACACACAATCACTGATCCACAACGGACAATCAGGAACTTAAAACATAAAGTTAGGAAGGCACAGTCATTAGATTAATGGTTGGCCAGCTGGGAAGTGCTTTCTTTCCATTACAGAATGTGTTTCAGCAGAGTGTGTTCTCCTCATGTTGATCAGTTTTTACATCAATGTGTGTGTGTGTGTGTGTGTGTGTGTTTCACAGAAGAAAGTCGAACAGTTTTGAAACAAAATAATTAACAACAGACTTTTCATGAGTGGAGAATAAATTATACAAATAAAGAGTAGGGTTACAAATGAACACTGAATTTAAGTATTGATAATGTCTTATGCTTTTCCTTGATGCAACTGTCATTTCATTACATTTGCAATTTTTTAACATTTAAACAATTGTTTCAGAATCTGATCTGAGCAGTAAGGATTTAAATCTAATATGTGACAGTGATATAAAGCTTTACTACAATTCAAAATAACTTACTTGAGGTAGTCAGCAATACTCAGCCAAGGAAATGAATAGCGCTTCATTTAACAGTATGTTTTCATATATATCAACATATATGCCTTTCTTACACCTGATTACACCTAATTTAATTCAGAAGTCATTAGTTCGTCATTAAAAGTACAAAAGTAGGCTCTGTGATTATTCTAAAACCAACCTTCACACAAACTTTACATTCACGCATCCATTTCAAATAATAAATGTAAGTCATAATGCATGCAAGAAAAGCAGAAGAAAAGCGTCAATGTCTAACCGTTATGTGTCTGTCCTCTGTCGCGCAGTCCCGTCACGGTAAAATGAAAAGTTTCCTTCCTCTCATAAACACTAACTGGGAGTTGTAGAGCCGGAGAACGCAGTTTGACAATGATCGCGCAGCAGCGCCTCCCTTCAGAGAAACTAAATGCCTCGAGGCTCATTAATTTCCGGGTACTGTTTAACTGAACGTTTTACACAGCACAGCACACACGGAAGCCAAACAAACCCACAGCTTTCAGTTTATTTCTGTTTCATATCGACTGATTCTTTTAGTGCATTCAGAAACCACCAATATTGAGCTAATCCAGCTGCAGAACCGCAGCGCCAGCTTGTTCAGACTGTCATTCTCCTTTATTAGATACGAGATATTACTGATATCTACAATATTAACTGCAATACGTTTAATTAGGTAATAAGTCACTTTGTACAATGAGCAGTATTTTAAAACCTAGCCAGTTAATCTTGCTTAAAGTTAATGGATAAACACAATAGTTCATTGTTAGTTCAACAATATATCTAGCCTATACAACTTTTTTTATATATATATTAATAAAAGTGTAACGTGTTGTAAAGTGTGATATTATTTCCTTCATGTTCATGTCATTACAATAATAAACATTTAATACAAAGCTTTGATCAAGTTAAACATGTATTTCTCTATATGAAAACCAATAGGATATCTTTTTTCTTTTTTAAATATTAGTTTTAAAAATATGTATAAACAGCTCATAATTTTTAAAAAATGGAAACTTTATACAACAAATAATCAACTTTAAAAAAAAACTGTTGACTTTTATGTCCACTGTATCATGGCATTTCTGAAGAAAGATCTGTCATCCCTGAAAACGAAATAAATATGATTAATATATATGATATCTCTACTTTGACAAATGCAAAAAGTATGAACGCTCATAATTTATATTCATTAATAATAAATACAAAGCTTACAGTAACTTAATTGCAAAGTCCATTTACAACACCCAATCTGAAAAGTAATCGAACTGACCACATGCAAATTATTCTATACAACAAATTCATGCTTTAATAATAATAAGAGATAGACCAGCACAGATTCAATAAACACTTTATATAAAAGTTTACCACATCATGACAGAAATATTACAGACATCTCACTGTGTTCTCCATCATGCTTGTTCTGTTGTTATATATTATTGGTTTTCATATTGAGAGTTGCAGGTTTCACTTGATCAGGGCTTTGCATTAAATGTTTATTTTGAATTTCATATAATTAAATACAGTATATTTGACATTTAATGCCCATACCTGTCTTTATGTACTATTTGCAACAATATGGACAAGGAGGAAAAAATATTAGCCTAATACATAATACAGGCGAATGGGATACATTTTACAATATGGTTACACATAATTCTTATAGTTTCCGAATTAAAAAGTTAAAAGTATTTGTTCTCATTAATTTCATTACTTTAACAACAAAATATTGTTTGTATTATCCATTAATATAATTATTTTTTTTAAATATTGGTCATTGTACATCATTATATCTTAAGAATGTATGACTTTATTTAAAACCATAGTTGTAAAATATTATAGATATCGATCCTATCAAAATCAATGTGAAAATAGCTCATAATTAATAAAAGAAAATAACGTGTACAGGCAGAGCAACTCTATCAGGACTGTATAAGCTCTGCCCCTCACTGCTGGCGCTGTGGTTCTGCACAAGCTCTCGTGACTCTCAGCAGGTGCGCGCAGGAATGGAAATTTTATCTTAAAACGCAAAATCTTGTTGCGTCAGATATGTCACTTTACTCGCAGTTGATTGGTCCAGTTTTGGGTTCGGGATGTCTTACTAAGAATAAAATCTGCTCCAGAGCAGGTTAGCCATTTGGTGTAATTTACCATAGCAATGAACATAGCTAAGAAACAATCCAAACGTATATTAGCACTGGATTTGTTTGCTTTTTAGATTTGATAGAGCACTTGGACCCAGAAATAGTGACATGTGACTTCAGACTTAACAGGTGGATATGAGATGCATGCATCATGGCTGATGTGAAGACAACACTTCCAGTTTCAATTATAGCCCTATTTAATACCTGTGAAACACTTTATTTCCACTATTAAATATGTGTTTGTTCTGATACGTAATACGCTGCGTGCGTGTATTGTGAATGAACGCCAAGTTGAACACAATGAGTCCATAGTAAAGATGTTCTAATCAGCCTACAATGCTGTCCAGTAATACTTCAGTGTTAGGCACTTTAATTCCACTTTTATAATGTTTTCTTCTGAATGACTGAACTCTCCATGAGTCAAGTCATGTCAAGTTACCTTTATTTCTATAGCGCTTTATACAATACAGATACGGTAATTTTGACATAAATCTGTCTGTTTGACCATTTAAGTTTAACTAGTCTCAACAAGTTTCAGGCTCCCACAGTCCAAGACGCTGATGCCTCTCCTCGCCTTCGCCAATGAGACCACCTCTGACCCATACAGCTGTTCCAACAATTGCGAAATGGACAGTCAAAGGACTACACCAAGCTCTCGTCAACTCAGACGTCCAGCCCTCTGTAGATTGTTATATGACCTGTACATCTCTCTAGCCAGTCAAACCATCAACCCAAGTCACTCGAATCCCCAGACCATCCAGTCAGGCACACAACCAAACCTGTATCCAGGTGCACACCGGCCTCTTCTGCCTTCCTCTATTGTCAGGCCACTGCAGGCTCACAACTCCAAGTCTTTCCCGACCAGTTCCCATTCCCCACTCCCTCCCCTGGCTCAGCCCCTCTCAACAGCTCTCCCCCCTTCCTACCCCCCACTCACCGAGCAATCTCTGCTTTTTCAAACAACTATCCCTAATCCTCCTCTATGGGACCCTCAAACCTAGTGTGAGCGGTAAATGCTCCCATGTCGATTTTTCCCCATTCTACTTTCACATCTAATTTCTACGCTGCAACTCTCCCTGTCCCAGGGGCCAACCCAAGCCTGAGGGAGCAAATGGCTACGGCTCTGGCCCCTTTTCCTCCAAACACTCTGTTACAGACTCGCTCTCCCTTCTCTCTATTTACAGCAGCGCCCCTGTCCATTCCACCAAACGCCTAACACCTAACATCAGCGCACAGATTCTTTCAGGTGCAGACACAGATCTCTCCTCACTACCATCCTTATTTCTGACCAGCGAGTCTAACCCCCAGATAGACTGCGGAGATATTTCAGACACCCTAAAAAAGCCCAACATCAAGCTTCTCGTGTGCTATCCCTAGCAGAATTCTGCATCGCTTTCGGACGCTACACTGAAATGTTATGTTTAACATTTCCCCATAGGCGGCTGGAGCTAAATGATTATGTCTTATGGTGTCAGACGCTTCTATACATACCACAAACTGTTCTCTGCCAAATGCACTGTCCGCAAAGCCCAGTGGAATCATTGCCCTTACTTGAGCACTTTGAACACTGATCTGCACAACAGATTTTTCCTAGGCTGCTGCAACATCTCCTGCATAGTGTGCCGATCGGTAACAAAATCTTGTTCACAGATCAATCCAGGAATCCCAGCACGTTCAGATTCCAGCCAGACAAAATCTATGAGCTACATTCTGTGCCATGCCTTCATTTCTAATCCCACAACTAATTATGATGCCAGGGATAGAGTAGTTTATTTTCATCAGGCAGATAGGGTTGCAACAATTTCAACAGGGTGAAGTTTACTAGCCAGCGCTGTTGCTTTCTCCATGTCTATAATTACTGCGGTGATGCTGACGCCCGCTCAAGAATCAGGCTTTATGATTGGCCCATTTGATTCTCCGCCTTTCAAAATGTTTCAGATCAGGACTATTGGAGTGGCAACCAGGAAATTCTTGGGGGAAAAAATGCATGATTGATCTCTCAGCCCATCTCAGCTAATCATTTAATGCACAGCTAGCTGTGGATTAGCCCTCCAGAACTCAAAGTTCAACATCAAATGAATTATTCAGTCTCCCGCATACTGAAAGCAGCTCCCTGACGGACAAAAATTATTCACAATATCCTGGAAATCGAGCGAGAGAAGTCCCTTTTCCACCTGGTATTAAGATGTGTTTTCGGTGATCTGATCACAAGTGGTCAGCTATGGCTGGGTGTGGCCCAATTTGAGGCTTGTTGCAAACAATTTTTGTCCAAAAAATCCATTATTGTGTGGTGTCATTATGATTATTTAACTGCTCCCTATCGAGACAGAGCATCCCCGATCTTAAATCGTAAATATCAAACATGTTAGATATTTACGATTCTTGATCAGGCTGCCTCTGATGTGATACCCGCAGTCCGGTTGAATCATATAGTACAGGGCTGGCGACCGTAGGTCCTGGAGAGCCACAGTCCTATTATAATATAATATAATATAATATAATATAACATAATATAATATAATATAATCAGGGGCAGCGCTAGGGGTGGGCTAAGGGGGCTGGAGCCCCGAATGTTTTTTCAAAAGCCCCGAATCTTTCAGGTTTGAGGTTTCTTATAAGTGCTGTCAAAATATAATTTTTCTAAACATATCTCTCTGTTAAAATATGTTAAACAGTTCAATACCGCTTTTCTACAGTATCCTTTCTCTCTCTTCTCTCCGACAGCAAGTTCACACACACCACAGTTCTACAGAGCCACGCCTCCTGTCACTCTCTCAGAGCAGCGGCAGGCCTCGATACTCTCTTTCGGTCCGGTTGAAGGGTTTTTGTTGTGATATTTCAGCTGATATGACAACTTTAGCACATTTGTCAGCTAAACATTCATTCAGTGTTTCCCATTAATGACCCTGTGCCGCTGCCACCATTTCATAATGAACTGAAATTTTAAAACATACATAGCTAAACGGTCTTTGTATTTTGCCAACGAACTAAAATCGAAACCGTGAAATGGCTTTGTGCCTTTATAAAACAGACAGACTAGACAGTGATTAAGTATACATACAGTCTGTCTGTGCTGCGTGTTTTAAATAGAAGTGTGCGCTTTACTCACGCGATCAGCTGGTGATCTGGTGATCAAAATAAAAGCTCAAGGATTTATCTTAGAAATTAGTCCAGAAGTATTGTAATTTCCCTGTATTGTTGTGTAAAGTAAATAATAAAATTTGTCATTTATTTTAGAGTGCATTTGTTACAATAGGCCTATATGGATATTACTGTCATATGAATAATTATATAGGCCTAAAACATTATTATATTATTATTTTATTGTAATAATTGTTTGGCATCCTAAAACACAATGTAGACTGAGACTCTATATCACAACTAAAAAGATGTTTGAACCCTCTTTCATGTCCAGGTACAATGCTGTTTCTTTGGTCAATTTGCACACTGTACATGGGTTGAAGCTCTTAATTTTGAGCTTCCAAAGTGCACCAGATTGATGCCTACTGGAAATGAGGTTTTTAAATTGAGTAAATTAAACCAGTCTAATATTGTCACAGACCCGCCAGGCTCCACCACCAGCCAATCACAGCGCACTCCCTTACCAGAGTTCTAATCACACGCACCTGTTTCTCATCAGAACCCCATCACCACAGATATTTAACCCTTTATGAGTCCCTGGGGTCAATCTGACCCCGCTGACAGTTTCCTTCGTTTTAAAAAAGTGTTCCCTTCATCTCAGGGACATGAGACTCTGTGACTTTTCCTAAATAATCTATCTAAACATGCACAAAAAATCTGGGCTTGATTTGGTTGTTCTAAAGGTGTGTAAAAAAAAAAAAAAAAATCACGATTTAGTCCCTTGGGGTCAGATTGACCCCACATTGAAAATGAATGGGAAAATTAAAAAATGTATTTTTTTTCCATTTCATTTGTCAAAAAAAAAAAAAAAAAAAAAAAAAAAAAATCCAGAATAAATCTTAAATGTTCTACATTTAAATAAAGGTCTGGTCCTAGACCATAAACACAAAGTGAAACGAACTTTCTATCTCATACATACACACACATACACACACACACACACACGTGTGACTGCAACAGAAAGCATTTTTATAGAAATTGGCAAATAAAATCAACAAAACTGGCCTAAATCTGAAAAATTTTACATGTAAATAAAGGTCTGGTCCTTGACCATAAACACAAAATGGAACGAACGTTCCATCTCATACACACACACACATAAACACAAACACACACACACACACATGTGTGTGACTGCAACAGAGGGCATTTCTGTAGAAATTGGCAAATAAAATCAACAAAACTGGCCTAAATCTGAAAAATTTTACATGTAAATAAAGGTCTGGTCCTTGACCATAAACACAAAGTCGAACGAACTTTCTATCTCATACACACACACACACACACACAAACACACACATGTGTGACTGCAACAGAAAGCATTTTTATAGAAATTGGCAAATAAAATCAACAAAACTGGCATAAATCTGAAAAATTTTACATGTAAATAAAGGTCTGGTCCTTGACCATAAACACAAAGTGGAACAAAGGTTCTATCTCATACACACACACATATACACACACACATAAACACAAACACACACAGTCCCTATTTAGTCCCTATTGACCTCTATTGGATATATGTGGTCATTGCACTTTCTTTCTTTAACTATAATTCCTAAAGTTTTTCCACAAACCTGTAGATGGTAGTATTCTATCCCTAACACATAGAGCAATGTCCAAATACAATTTAGATTTAATTAAGTTCATCATTAAAGTGATTTTTTCATTAAAAATCAATTTTTCATTAGCCAATTTATGACATGGTTAAGTAATTGTGCAGTAAATAGGTAAAAAAATACAAAATATCCACAAAAACACAGCATAAATGGATAGATAAGAAGTAAATTAAAAAAAATGATATATCGTTTATCATATAAAAAATGTATATTTCCTTATGCAATCACTCTGTAAAAGTTTGGGGTCAATCTGACCCCAATGGACTAAATCGTCGGTACAATTAAGGGACCAAGCACAGCACTCACCTCAGTCATTGTCCGGTCTCGTTTATGCATCAGGACTCTCTATGCTTATCTAAAAGACTTCGTTGATACTTACCTTCTCCACTCCAGCGTGTTTCCCCAGTCTCTGTGCTTCGTCATCTGTGTGTGAGTTCACCTACCGTCTCCGTTTGTCCACCCAGCTACCAACGTCTGCCATCAGCTATCCACCAACCTGCAAGACCAAGAACAGTATTAGTACTCCAGTTATCACATCTCAAGTTCCATTCTACCACACACTTACCTGCTCATCTGTGTTTTACCTGCTGTTTCAAATAAACATCTATCTGTTGAATTCCTGTTGTCTCCTACCCTTCTGTCCGTAACAAATATAACATAACAATACAAAACTCTTTTACATTAGATGCATTTAAAAAATAAAAATACACACAAATAATAATAATAATAATAACTTTATTTTGTATAGCGCCTTTAAAAGCAGCTTCTCAAAGTGCTATACATAAGAACATAGAATCAGAAACAGAATATAACAACAATTTCAAAAAATTACAACTAAAAACAACTTACCAAAATAAAATTACATAAAAGCTTCCCTAAAAAGAATGTTTTTAAACTGGATTTAAAAATGTGCAAAGATTCTGCATTTCGTATCTCTACAGGCAAGGAATTCCAAAGTTTAGGTGCAAGATTTGAAAAAGCCCTATCACCCATAGATCTCAGGCGAGTTACAGGGACGGTTAAAAGACCAGCATTGACGGATCTAAGATTTCGAACTGGGGTGTAGGGTGTCAATAGGTCAGCCAAATATTTAGGTGCCAAATTATTTAATGCTTTGTAAGTCAGTAGTAAAACTTTAAAATCAATACGGAATTTAACTGGCAGCCAGTGCAGTGATTTAAGAATAGGTGTAATATGCTCTCTTGCACTGGTTCTAGTCAAGATGCGTGCAGCGGAATTTTGTACCAACTGTAATTTGTTGAGAGTAGTCTTGGGAATTCCAGCCAACAAGGAGTTACAATAGTCAATGCGAGAAAAGACAAATGTGTTAATTAGCTTTTCTGCCACAGTAAAAGTTAACATTGGGCGCAATCTGGCAATATTTCTGAGGTGAAAAAAAAAGATACTTTAACAGTGTTTCTAACCTGCAAGTCGAACGTTAGGTTGGGATCAAATATCACCCCCAGATTTTTTTATTTGTCTTTAAACTGTACAATGGAGTCATCCACCTGTAAGGATGGCGGCTCCATTCTACGTAACTGATGTGATGAACCAATAAGCATGACTTCGGTCTTATCACTGTTAAGGCAGAGAAAGTTCTCAGACATCCACTTCTTTACCTCAGAGATACATTGAGACAGAGTAGAGATATCAACATTTACATCTGATTTTGAATGTACATATATCCGTGTGTCATCAGCATAAAAATGAAAGTTAAGACCAAGCGACCTTAAAAGCTGACCAAGGGGAAATATATACAGACTAAATAGTAATGGACCAAGTATTGATCCTTGAGGAACACCTGATACACAAATACACAAAACATAAAAATAAATAATGACAAATAAAGTATAATATTATTGAGTGGACTACATGAGGAATGTTGGTAACCTAACTATTTTGGTTACCATTGACTTTTATTGTATGTACTAAAAACACTGAGACATTTCTCAAAATATCTCCTTTTGTGTTTCACAGAAGAAAATTAGTCGTACAATTTTGGAACGACAAAAGGGAAGTAAATGATGACTGAATGTTTTCATTTTTGGATAAACTGTCCCTTTCATCGTGCAGCCCTACTTTATAAAGATATTGTCATATCCCTCTCTTGATTACACAGTTTGTACAAGTGACCATTTAAGCATTATGGAGACCACTGTGCTCTTGTGAACCTTAAATGCAGCAGAATATTTTGCAGCCTTCTTCACATCTGTGCATAAACACAATCCTGTTTCTGTAGGCAGTTCCTTTGACCTCATGGCTTAGTTTTTGCTCAGATATTGCATTTTCAGCTGTATGACCTTATATAGACAGGTATGTCAAGTCAAGTCAAGTCACCTTTATTTATATAGCGCTTTTTACAATGCAGATTGTGTCAAAGCAGCTTTACATTGATAAATGGTATATAATTTTGGCTGCACAGCAGGCAGATCAAAGCACTGTTAAATATCAAATGTCAAGTCAAATGTCAAGTGCAACTGTCAACTTTACAGTGCCTTTCTAAAACAATGTCCAATCAGTTTAATTTGTCAGAGATAGACTCCAAGTGTAGAATATCTCAAAGGTGATCCAGAGAAATTAACTAGAATTGAAGTTTCATGCAAATAAAAAGGTCTGAATATTTTTTTTTGAATGCACTTTGTAGAGTTTTGTAGGTTTTAAATCTTTCAAACCTGAATGACCTGTTCTGCATTATGTTTGCTTCCTTGGAGGACAGAAATCTGATATGAGTCACGCACTTAATACACACACATTTTAAGACTCATATCAAGAACTGAAGCACATTGCATTTGAGTTTATATAGTAAACTGTATATATCACACACAATCATTTTTATTGTCATTATTAGATAACACAAACAAAATCTGTCACATATCTTTCTACAATATCCTTTATTTTGTTCTTTCCAAACACCCTAATGTTTAAACACATGAAAACTTAAATCTAAATTGCATTTTTCAAATTGAAGTGAGAAAAGCACTATAAATGCTCCTTCAATATGATTTCAAATGTGTCCCAGAATGCACCTCATGAATTTGGTTGTGTATTCTCAAGTTTAGACTTGAAGTTACCAAAAGGTAACTACCATGAGAAGCCAAAATATAAGATGTTAATATAAGATTTTATTTTTATGTTGTTAACTCTTCCAACACAAAGATTATTGCCTCTGTATTATAAAATGTGGAAGAAATAAGAATAAAAGGAATTTGTCTGAGGCATTTGACTGGTAGTGTGTTATTTAATATTTTAATTATTTAATTTACAGTTTTAATTTGATCCATTTTATTAACATCTGTTGAATGGGGGCATTTTTTAATGATTATGTTGTTATAGTTGTTATATTATTTGACTTTTGATCTGCAATGCTGCCTGAATCATAATCATGCACTGTTCGCTGTTGTCCAGAGGAGAACTTTAGATCTAATATTGTCACATGGAATCGATATTGATGCCGTTGAAATTCTGCAGCAGAGCGATGACATCTCAGATCATCATCTAGTCTCATGTATACTACATTTAGCCAAGGCTGCAGAACCGCCACCCTGCCAAAAATATGGTAGAACTATCACTTCTACCACTAAAGATTGCTTTATAAATAATCTTCCTGATCAGTTTCATCTCCTTAGCATACCAGATAGCTTAGAAGAACTCGATGTTGCAACTCGATGTTGCAACTCGATGTTGCAACTATTGACTCGATGTAGAAATATTGCAACTATTCTACTCGATGTAGAAACTATTGGCTCTCTCTTTTCCAGCACTTTAGACACAGTTGCTCCTTTGCACTTAAAGAAGATTAAGGAAATTAGTCCAACGCCATGGTACAACGAGCACACTCGGGCCCTTAAGAGAGCAGCCAGAAAAATGGAGCGCAGCTGGAAGAAAACAAAACTAGAAGTTTTTCGCTTTTCGTGGAGAGAGAGAATGACTGAGTACAGAAAGGCCTTAAAAACTGCTAGATCTGCTTATTTCTCAAATCTTTTAGAAGAAAATAAACACAACGAAAAATAAAGCTTCAACTTTATGAACTTCTTTACTTGCAAGATTGATAATATCAGAGAGAAAATTATAACCATGCAACCGTCTACTACAGTATCGCATCAGACAGTGCATTGTAGTGTCCCTGAGGAAAAATTCAATTCATTCGCTGCTTTAGGAGAGGAAGAATTGCCTAAACTTGTTAAATCATCAAAATCAACAACATGTACAGTATGTTAGACCCTATACAGAGTAAACTATTGAAAGAGATGCTTCCAGAGGTCATAGATCCTCTTCTTAAGGCGAGACACCCCAGGTGAATAGGGTAAAAAAATTAACTAATAGATATCACCATACTTCCCCAGCTGATTGATTACATTAAAAATTGCAAACATTTTTTGTATTACAAGTTTTCTAAAATGTTATGTTTAAATACGCAAATGAGGCATTATCTAATTAAATATGCACTAATTTGCATACATTTCTAGAACAAAAATCTGAATATTGGATGATGTCAGGTTCAAAATTCTTGTTTAATTTTTTGGACATATTAAATTCAAAGGTTTTTACAGAGGGAATTTTGGATATCTCTTTTTATCAATCCATAAATCAGAAAATACTATCAACAGCCAGAAAAAAAATAATTTTTACCATTTTTTTAGGAATAAAATGTTGTATAAAATCAGGCTAATTATATATCAACAAAACCTTCAGAATATAGATAGGAATAAAACTGTAAAGTTTGGTGTATGTAAGTTCTGCTGAAGTGGAGATTTCTGATTTAGAGCAGGAGAAAAAACTAATTATGAGAAAACGGCCTTTAAAGATATTTACTGTAATTGAAATCTATAGACGCAAATAGATAAAGTGCTATAAAATATACACTTTAAAGTGTATTTTGGATGTTTTCTTTCCACCAGTCTGAAAAAACACTATGAAAAGCCAAAAAGCACAAAATCTCAAAATTGACAGTTGCCTGAAAAAACAGTGTTTTTGCCTGTAGTGTCTCCCCTTAATATCATTAATTCATGTTTATCACTAGGATATGTACTGAAAACTTTTAAGATGGCTATTATTAAGCCTCTTATTAAAAAAACACAACTTGATCCTACAGAATTAGTCAATTACAGGCTGATCTCGAATCTACCTTTTCTGTCAAAAATACTAGAAAAGGCAGTATCATCACAATGTTGGATTTCTACATTCGTCTTTGTCTTCCTGGGAGCGATTGTAACAAATGAGAGCAGTCTCAGTACTAATTTCGAGGCCTTATGTCCACTTTAACACATCCTCTGTGATGGCTGGGAAACCACACCGTGAAATGGGCTGATGGCTCAATATGGCTGTGAGCATTGTGCTATTTTCCAAGTTCAAGGGTCCAGTATACCTCCAATTCATGGCCCTATGTCAGCTTTAATGATCCTCTGTGACAGCCGTGAAATGGGCTGATGGCATAATATGGCTGTGTGTATTGGGCTGATAAAAATTACTAACATTTTGGAGCTTAAAGCAGTTGATCTAGTACGAGGCTGAATCCAACTACTTATTACTTTGTTATTTTTTTGAAGCATGAACCTCGCCCTTTATTTCTAAAGTCCTTTTTGTCTATGTCTCACATTAAGTGCTGTTAGAACTGAAAATCATTTTAACAATATAAATATTTTTGAACCATTAAACTTAGCATATGACAATGCACACTGAGTCACCTGTTGCGCCATCAGCCCATTTTGCAGCGCGGTTTCACAGCTGCCATAGAGTTAAATTCATTAATGTGGACATAAGGCCTTGAAATATGAAATACTGCCCTAACGAAAGCGATAGTTAAATGGCAGTGACACACAAAGGATTACGCAATGGTATACATAAACCGGAAATTGTTAACACATGAGCAAGCAAAAAGTTCCTGTGCACACGCAATAGTTTCTTGTATACATGCAAATTTTTCTTGTACGCACACAGATGTTTCTTGTGAAGGAACATTAAAGATTGCCACACACTAGACTCCTGTCATGTCTGATCTTAGTTCTTTGTTTGAGTTAGACTTGAGTTGGTTTTGCACTGTTCCTAGTTATTCTTCTTTTACATTTAATGTCAGTTGGCAAACCTACTTTAAGCCACCAACTGGACTGGAGTGTGGAGCATACTGGATAGGAGAAACCAAAAAAAAAAAAAAAAATCCTTTTATAATACCCATTGCTCTCAAATAACTTATGAGTGCATAATAAACTTTGAACTGATTTGGGCCATTATTAAATATAGTTAAGTGTCAAATTTTCTATTTCCAGAAGGCTTAATTGTACCAACTGAACTTTTCTATTGTATGCTACAGATTTTAATAACACATGAATCTGGTAATTGTAACTACACATTACAATTACCAGATTCACATTTGCCAGTAGTAAATAATTAATGATTTAGAGCAGTGTGACCAATGCAGACACTAGATATTATTGTATCCTCCTTCCTACTTCCAAATTTTTTTCTTCCAGTTCCAACAAATTTTTGAACTCCCCATCCTAAATCTCTAGCCATTTCTTAATCATAGCCCCTCTTATTATTCCTTTAATTTCTGCTTTACTCAATGAAACATTTACTGTATGTCTACGTTTGTATGTTTTAATGTTCTCATTTCTCTATCCCAACATGTGTCGCTACCCATAACAATAATATGGTTAACCTATACTGGTGAACTTTGAATATGCTTTGTAGAATCTCATACAATATGTCTTGTCTGGATGTAGACTTGCCACTTAAACATGTTAAAACAGAATATGAGTCCGAGTGTTATGGACAGATACTCAGGAAACATCCAATATTTATTAGACAAACAGCAGATGATAAGTTGATAACAGTAATGCAAGTAAGTGAACTGGAGATGTGAACATGGAAGGGTGATAACTTGATATTGATACAGTCTTTTATCTTACAGGTGACGACTTCATGGATGGATGGATGACTGATGATAGTGAGCACACTTGAAGGAGGTAAGTAGACAGACACACACACACACACAGATGTTGGAGCATGAAGACAAAAGGAACATGCTGGAGTAGAACAGGTAGGTACTTTGGAAAGGCTGGAGACAATCATGGGAGAAGTCCTCTTTGTGTGAACGAGACCAGACAACTGAATGAGTTGAGTGGTGTGCTTAAGTAGTCTGGTGATGAGTATGCTGATGGGATGCAGGTGCGTGTGATCAGTACTCTGGTGAGGGAGTGCGCTGTGATTGGCTGATGGTGGAGCCTGGCGGGTCTGTGACACTGAGCACATTACTGTTCTTAATGGCTGAATTTCCTCCACCCAATAAATGGCAACAGAATGGCTATAATTTCTGTTGTGTAAACTGATATGGTTACTTGTCTTTTAGCGATTCTGGTTTTAAAATGGGGAATGAATACTGAAGCTGCTGTATGTCTTGATTCAGGGTCTGTAAATATTTCATTTTAATTTACTTAAATTTACTTTAATTTTCATTTTTAATTTTAATCTACTTTGAATGCAAAACTCTGCAGGTTCACTTTATTTTGATACTATTTTATCTAATAATACAAGTGTAGCTGTATACATAAAGCAAAGGATATGCAGTGCAATTTGGGCTACAGAAGAAATGGCAGAAATAATACTCTTTGTTGCTAAGATATCTAATTATGATAATAATATAATAAATTAAATATTATCAAAATAATATCATGTTTAGTATATGCTATATGCTTTATATATATATATATATATATATATATATATATATATATATATATATATATATATATATATATAATCTTAATTATGATAATGTTAATAGTTACTTGCATAAGAGTAAAAAAAAAAAAATGAATCCAATGCATCCAATGACAAAACTATTCAAGTAACATTCAAGTCAATAGTTTTACATTTGGCTGGGGTCAGTGTCACTACTGGTAGCATGAGGCAATACCTGGATCCTACAGAGGTTGCACAGGCAGTCCAACTTCTCCAGGATGGCACACCAATATGTGCCACTGCCAGAAGGTTTGCTGTGTCTCCCAGCACAATCTCAAGAGCATGGAGGAGATTCCAGGAGACAGGCAGTTACTCTAGGAGAGCTGGACAGGCCTGTAGAATGTCCTTTACCCATCAGCAGGACCGGTATCTGCTCCTTTGTGCAAGGAGGAACAGGATGAGCACTGACAGAGCCCTACAAAATGACCTCCAGCAGGCCACTGGTGTACACTGCCTGTAGCCTCTACAGGCTAGACAATGGCACCCTGACTACCATTAGGTATCGGGATGAAATGGGTCCTGGGTTCCTCCTGGTGCACGACAATGCTGTTACTGTTGCAAAGGCCTTTAGATTAGACTGACCAAATATGATGTTAATCTGATTAAAGCTCTAGGAGGAGTTTGTTAAAGTACAACGTCTGGAAATGGCAAAAACTGCACAAATTTTGCAAAGAAAATTCAAAATATCTGACTTCCTGTTGGTTTTCAGATTTTGCTCCAAGAGACTTTTTTGTAGGTATTGGGCTGTTAGATGTGTGTACCAAATTTCATACTTGTACGTGAAACGTAGCGTCAGGGGCACTTCAATGAAATTTTGTAGGTGGCGCTATCGAGCCATTTTGCCACACCTAATTCTGAGACCCATATCAGATGTAAATTTTCACCACTTCTGACGTATGCAAAGTTTCATGAGTTTGAGCATGTTTATGCCCTCAAAAATGTGATTCATTTCGGAGAAGAAGAAGAATTGGCTGAGCAATTCCAATAGGGTCCTCACACCACCGGTGCTCAGGCCCTAAATATCACAGAGCTTGTGTTTTAAAGAGAAAAACACACTGGAATTAAAAAAATGTGTGTTTGTGTTTTATATAATGACCACTAGGAGGTGCTCAAGGCATATGTTTTCCCTGATTGGTTTTCCCTCAAGAGATATATGTTGTTATATAACTGCGATCCGCGCATCATTACTATGGATATACAAAGCAAACAGAGTATTTTCAATTATGTCTGCTAAAAACTAAGCCGACTAATGTTCAAAAACGGCCTGACTTTGCCTGTCAGCCAACTGTCAGCTTGGTACGTCCCAGGTTTTACATTAGCGCTGTTTTGGACTGATTGTTTAAATGAATTCACTTACTTGATCATTGGACTGAAAACTTTACCGGAGTTTAGCAGCTTAAAACGATCTGATCGCAAACAGAGAATAAAAAAACGAGTTAACGGGTTAAAATAGACATTTCCGCCTGCCAGAGTTACAGGTGATTGCGCCATTGTAGATGCTCAGAGTGATAAACTCCCAACTTCTAAGATCATCTGACTGCATGATGTAAATTACGCTAATGATGCAATTTAATGTGCATTAAATTATTTTAAAGCGTTAAGGATTTTGAATTAATTGTATGTGTTAACTTTGACAGCCCTACTAAACAGAGAACTGCATCCAAAGTGTTACGCCCTCTCCTTAATCCACTTTGATAATGAGAAATTAGCCCTTTACTTTCTAGCACGAGTCAGCCTATTCATGACCATGTGTTGCATCAATTTACCTATATTTGATGTTAGAGCAATGGGCCGATAGTTGGATGCTTGTGACCTGGTACTACAATTCCAAGTTTCCAAAAGATGTAAGTTTTCCTATTTCCCACAGGGACAGAATAACATTGTTATATGCCTGATTAGTGCTTGATCATTTCAGTACATATATCTTTTCCTGGTGATGTCTATCAAACTCCAGCAAGAGCCCTCTTTAATTCATACATTGTAAAATTAATTTCCAATGTACAACCATTGGACATCAGGATTGTCTTTTAAATAATGTTCTCTCCATCTTATTTCATTAGAAATATTGCTATTACTATGAACTTTAACAAAGACTTGTGACAACTGCTTTTTCATTATTATTATTATTATTGGTCTTTCTTCACTTATTAACACAGGTATGCTGTTATATTTTTGTATCTGCCTGATCATGCCCCATATTTCAGTAACTTCCATTTTCCCCAATATTATCACAGAACTTCCTCCAGTAGTCTCTTTTGCTTGTTTTAGATTACTCTTCTCACAACTGCTTGTGCTCTCTTATAATTAACTAAGTCATCAAAGAAAAGGATCTTCTTACCTTCCTAAGCATTCTGTTCCTAATTCGGATTACTTCACCGCATTTGTTTGTCCACCAAGGTACTGCTTTCTTCTGTTTCATTTCTTTATTCTTTATTGTGTATTTGTGTGTGTGTAATGATAGGCAAACTCTACAGAACAATTGCAAAACACTGGCAGAACATTGTCAACAGAACAAAACAAGAACGGGAAGCAGAGCGGGATTTACAAGTCTGCTTTAAGTGCTCTGTTTTTGAAGATGCTGCCACTGATTTGGATGAGCTCACAGATTCTGTCACATCATTTTTGTGTGACATGTGCATTCCTACCAGGTCTTTTTTAACAAACAACATTGACAAACCATGGTTCACGAGTTCACACTTACATATAATTAGATAAAGGTAAAGGTTATGCGGTGGGGCAGTCGTGGCCTAATGGATAGAGAGTCGGACTTGTAACCCAAAGGTCATGGGTTCGAGTCTCAGGTCTGGCAGGGATTGTTGGTGAGGGGAGTGAATATCCAGCGCTCTCTTCACCCTCAATACCATGACTGAGGTGAGACCCTTGAGCAAGGCACCGTACCCCCAACTGCTCCCCGGGCGCCGCAGCAATGGCTGCCCACTGCTCCGGGTGTGTGTTCACGGTGTGTGTGTGTTCACTGCTGTGTGTGTACACTTGGATGGGTTAAATGCAGAGCACAAATTCCTAGTATGGGTCACCATACTTGGCCACATGTCACTTCACTAATTCACTAATTCACTATTTGGCGTGCTGTCTGGGGGGAAGGCCCCAAGCTCAGGATTTGGCCTGAACCCAGAGTACTACCCCCGGGTTGTGATAGGAATGGTTAAAACTAGAAGTGAGGAGATGAGGTGGTGGAGGGATGTTGATAAACTGTCAACGAACAGAGGTAAGTCTGCTGTATATATACCTCTTATCGTTAATTGAGTTGATTAACAGAAAGCGCTCCTCTCATGTTAATTAGGTTAATTATTTAAACATGCACCTCACAAACTTTGTTATAAAACAATTTCTCAGAGAAACTCAGACAGCTTTACCAGGCCAAAGAAGATGCCTATAGGTATGGGGGACAAATTCTGTGGATGATGCAGACAACATGGGACTGCTTTATGTTCTGCAACATCTGGACAAACCAGGGATTTATGCAAGGATCCTGTTTGTTGACTTCAGCTCAGCCTCGCCCATCATCCCAGCACTCCTCCATACTGAGTTAACCCAGCTCTCAGTAGCTCTATTTATCAGTGGGTCACTAGTTTTCTGACACCTAGTGAAAATGGGGAAATTCACATCCGACAGCTGCACAATTGGCACTGGCACCCCCCAGGGGTGTGTTCTCTCCCCACTGCCCGCCAAGAACTGTATACATCCAGAGTGAAGAAAAGGGCTCAGAAAATCACTCTGGATCCCTCACATCCAAGTCTCTTTCTCTTTGAACTGTTGCCATCCAGCCAGCGCTACAGAGCACTGAGCAGCAGATCAACCAGGCACACAAACAGGTTGTAGCCCCAGGCAATCTTCCTCATGAACAATTAAATGTTCTCCCCATTGTGCAATGACAAATATGTGCAATACATATTATATTTATTTGACAATAACCTACCTCTTTTATCCCATTCTTTATTCTGCCTTTAAGCACCTGTAAGTATTTGTGATGCTTGAGTTGTAGGAGGCAAGATGTGTCAAAGGGGTGTTTGCAAAATATGCTTTAGTTTTGTAATTCTGCTAAGTGCCACTAGTGTCGCAGAAACTACATGCTTCACCTTTAATGTTTTTGTGTTCATGTGCATCATGACAGTGGGCAGGGCACTTTTTTGAGCAGAAGCTAAAGCCCTATTCGGATGGAACCAGTTTTACAGGGGGATGTTAGAGAATTTTTTTGCCAAGATCTCAACTTTTGAAATTGGCACTGTATATACGATAAGGGGCCACAGAATTCTAGTGAGAATGTTGTGCTGATATACCCAGGCTTTGAACTTCCCGGGCAGGCCAGATTTTTCTACATATTTCAGCCAGCAATCCAATGCTATGCAGATGGCCTGGATAGATTGTGTGTCCCTCAGAGAACTGTCAAACACCTTGCCTAGGCTCTTGACTGGCTTTTCTGAGATCGTTGGGACTACTACTTTATCAGATAAAAAAAAAATAATAATCTTGTGGTGTGGTGTGTGTGTTTATTTGTGGGTATAAATAAGTGATCAAATGTAGGTAATGAAGTTGTTCTGACACCCAGTGGCCGACATCTGGTATGGTGCACTATATAGGGCAAGGGTGCAAAACAAGGGGCCACAACCCTGTCGAGTTTAGTTCCAACCCTGCTCCAACACACATACCTGTAGTTTCCAAATAAGCCTGAAGGACTTGCTTAGCTGGATCATGTGCATTTAAGTAGAGATAAACTTGTGGCCCTCCAGGAACTGAGTTTTGCACCCCTGATATAGGGATAGGGAGTACTTTCTGACACAGCTCATGCTTCCTACAGTAAGTTTTGGAGGATGTAACATATACCAGGTAGTATTACAAACTGTGTTTGAGGAAAATAACAATAAACATGTATTAAAAACGTTTGAATGATTATGTGTCCTTTTATGTGTGTGTGCTGATGGAGCAGGGGTGGTATAGTCGTTGACCCCAAGGATCCTATGGGACCTCTTGTGCCTAGCCTCTAATTATGTAATATTCCAGTTTTTAAACCAATGCCACTCTTTATACCAAGTAGTGATTTACCCATTTAACCACTGATGAAGTTATCAAGATCACACTGTGTAGATTTCCACCATATTACATTACATGGTTTTGTAAGGACCACCACCCATCGGCCCAACTATGGAATCCAATGGCGTGGGCAAAGGTATAATGCACGTATGTCTTTTCAGTGCTCCTGTGAAGTTCACTGAATTTTTAGAATTTAGTTTCAATTTTTACTTTAGCTGCGCACTTAATCTGACTCTAATTTCGAATGATTATTCCATTTTTAATGTGTTTCTAATTAGGAAATAATCATAACTATTGGTTATGTATTAATTCAGATATTTGATTATTCTGGGTATCCCATACTTTCAATTATTTGTTCATTAGGGACCCGATGCCGCACAGAGTCATGCCCCAGGTTACGTGGATCTCATGGACACAAACTCGCCAGTCTGATCTTGGTCAGAGGGTGCAGGGCTAGCTAATACCTCTTTAGTCGGTTGCATACTGCTCACTCGTACAAAAAAAGTGTATTTTATTTAGCCATTTCCGTACAACTTGCCAAGTCAGTGATAGACAGAAATCAAAATGTCTTCAAATGACTTGCCTACTGTTCCATTCATTCATGAGTCATTTAGTTTTAACTATACTAGACAAAAAGCCTCCTCATAATCTACTGGTAATCTGATCTACTGTAATCTACTGATTTCAGCAGAGTCCAGAATGAATAAAGTATTACATTTTATTTGTCAGGTAAAAATGTATTATGCCGATTATACAATTAAACAATTAGAAGCCAATTCAGAAATAATAGATACATAACATCAACTGCTCAAAGATGACTCCAAGAATAAGAATTGCAAACCTGACAGCAGGACACCGAGTGGTGTGTGAGTGTTTTAAGACACTCACTCAGCACTGCGTGGGGTCTTCTTGCTAAGAATGTCCCAAATGGCTGCTCTGCCACCTTCCCTTAAATACCCAGACCAAAACAAAAGGATTGTAAATATGTACTACACCAACACCTGGTTTCGGGGGAGGGGAGAGGAGAGGAATATCAGATGTCTTGAAGAGTCACCACTCAAAAAGTTTTCAATCTTTCTCATAATACCAGTGACTGCAGTGAAATTGAGACCATTTTACAAATTGTATTGAGACATTTAAAATGATGCCAAACTTGAAAGGGGAAAAACAATAGATTCACAAGGTACATCATATAGTAGTCAACATTTGAAGTGGATCAAAAAAGTTAATCAAAATTGTCCTAAAACCTTCTTCTTAGGACAACTTAGTTCTTAGGACAACTTTGATTAACTTTTTTGATCCACTTCAAATGTTGACTACTGTATATGTGGTATATAGACATTCTTAGAGAACTTTCAGTGACTTGAGTCAGGGGGGGAGGATGGGAATAGAAGGGGAGGGGGGTGCATAGATAAATGAGGAGAGAAGTTTGGGCAAGGCGGTGTCTTATGGGTGGTGCACATTGTACTCTGAAACGTTGTCTGTGTCAACTCACCACAAAAGATAGCAAGCAAAACCTGTTAAAACACAAATAGAACCACCATATTTGCTATAGTACATATAAGGTTTACAGGATGTGTTGTTGACATTTATAAGGCTGCTATGGCTCATTTCATAAAAGGATACATAAACATGTCTGTGGTCACAGTTGTGACAAGACAATAGAGAATCTCTCTCTCTCTCTCTCTCTATACACTATATTGCCAAAAGTATTGGGACACCCCTCCAAATCACTGAATTCAGGTGTTCCAATCACTTCCATGGCCACAGGTGTATAAAATCAAGCACCTAGGCATGCAGACTGCTTCTACAAACATTTGTGAAAGAATGGGTCGCTCTCAGGATCTCAGTGAATTCAAGCGTGGTACCGTGATAGGTTGCCACCTGTGCAATAAGTCCATTCGTGAAATTTCCTCACTACTAAATATTCCACGGTCAACCGTTAGTGGTATCATAACAAAGTGGAAGTGATTGGGAACAACAGCAACTCAGCCACGAAGTGGTAAAAATCACAGAGCAGGGTCAGCGCATGCTGAGGTGCGCAGAAGTCACCAACTTTCTACAGAGTCAATAGCAACAGACCTCCAAACTTTGTTTAAGTGAGTTAAATGTACATTTGCTAATGGAGTTATCTAGAGCTAAAATGGTGGCATATGTATGTGTGAGCTGGAGCCAAAATGGCGGTGTACATGTAAAACATAAGGTTAGCGTGAAGCCAAATGCTAGATTCATGTATGTGACAGTGTGAAAATGGAATTAATGTTTTGTCAATGTTTATGATGTGAAAAACAGGAAAGTATCAGGTTTGACTCTGTGTTACAGAACTTCAGACACTAGTAACATCTGAAAGGCCTTTATTGAAATGTAATTGTCCTTAATAGAATGTGTTGTTACAAAGAAACAAGTAATTGCTGTTCTGTAAAGTTAAATATGTTAATGTTGTTAATGCATTGAAATGAAAGAAAACAGAGAGAGTCAATTAACCTTTGCTGGAGTTTGCAGCCAGTACTCCTGAAACTCAGAGTTTTTTTTATCATTCTACAGTGGCAGCAAGTGTTGTTCATTCAATGTACCCATTCAGGTTTTCCAGGCCTGATGCAGGTAACATATAGATCTGCTATGGGGAATTTATGTACTCTATATTATAGAGCAGCAGCATGTCGTGTATCTATTGACAATCCCATACTTGCTCTGCAGCAGCAACAATAACAGCATCAAATCTATTCCGCCAAGACCAAATATATTAGCGTTGAAATCCATTACCATGCCAAACATTCCAAGAGTTGTCATAACAGAAATTCTGTACATATTAGTAGTATTAGTAGTACATAGTATTAGTTAACATTTACATTTAATCATTTAGCAGATGCTTTTCTCCAAAGTGACATACAAATGAGAACAATAGAAGCAATCAAATCAACATGAGTACAACAGGATGTAATTGCCATGTCAAGTCCCAGTTATTCCAGCAAAGTGCTCGTAACAAGGATTTGTTTTTGTTTTTTTAATTAAATAGAGAGAAAGAATAGAAATGGAAAAATGAAAAATTAAGTGCTAATATTACTGGGTCAAGTGTTGATGAAAAATATGTGTCTTTAGCAGTTTTTCAAAATGGCTCAAGACTTAGCTGCTCGGATAGAGCTAGGTAGGTCATTCCACCAGCAGAGAACAGACAAGGAGAAGGTCCATGAGAGTGATTTTGTGCCCCTTTGGGATGGCACCACAGGGCGCCGTTCAATTGCAGAACGCAAGCTTCTGGAGGGTGCACAAGTCTGAAGTAGTGAGTTTAGGTATAATGGTGCAGAGCCAGTGGCTGTCTTGTAGGCAAACATCGGAGCCTCGTTCATTTATTGTTTCCTACATTGTGTTTGGTTTTATTCCTACTGGTCAAAGCATACACTTTATCCACTGTAGCACTATTGAACACTATTTTTCACTAATTGGTCGCTAAGTAGGTCCCTAAGTGGACTGAGAGCTACAGACCAAGTGAATTAATATTAATCATTGTAGCTGCAATGTCAAGACGAACATTAAATAAAGAATATGAATGATGGAAATTCCCTAAATGAATGATAGTGACTGATCAACTATTTCCGGCGAGAAATTCAGATTTTGTCTATGTGGTTTGTAGGCTCTCAGAAAGTCTTAATCTGATTTTTAGAAAACGTGAGTAGTGGATTTCTTTGAATTGAAATTGGTTTGTCTAAAAGTAGAAATTTCAAGCTCTCTACAGATATATATCTCATGTCTATGAGGCAAGTATCCTATGCTCTGAGTTTTGGTTCATTTATGAGACGCTCCAGTTCAAGGAGACCGAGATAGCAGAAAGCGCAACCTGTTTGTTTTCTTTATTTTAGAAAAGGCACAACGTTTTCTTGTTATTGTGAGTTTACACAAATAAAAGTAGACCGTAGAAAGTAAAATTAGAATAATGTATTACTCTTATCTGTATGACCAAAAATGACGGAGTATTTTAAGTTGTTTCTGCTGAGCCAGTGATTGTGCCAGCGCCTAATACTTCAGCTTCCACACTCCACACAAACACTTGGAAATGCACCTAATAAATGACGTTTTGTTAACAAAATTCGGGAGGAGCAACGGTCAAATAATCTGACTAATCATCACGTCCTTTCAGCCAGCTGTTAGCAGTCAGTAATCAACACATCTACCCAATCAGCATGAGTGAAAGCATATATATAGACACAGTCGACTCACACATATTCCTCGACAGTTTTACAGCATCCCTCCATCACCCCGTCTCCTCACACTCGCCCGGTTACTTTCCTAACCAGAATACGGGGGGAGTCCTCTGGGTTCGGGCCAAATACAGAGCTCGGAGCCCTCTCCTCGGACAGCATGCCAAATACGCATACTATTATGCATACTATTTACTATCTGATTATTTGTAAGTGTGAACCGCCGTTAACGATCTGTCCCTCACGGACTTCTTGACTTCGCCACTTCCTTTTTTTTTCTGCAACTAACAGAGTAATACAATTTTGGTTGACTAAGCCAGTTCTCATCAACTAACATTTAGTCGACTATTAAGGGGCAGGTCTAACCAGAACCAAGCTCTGCACAATGACAGCCAGCACAAAAGGTGCCAATGAAACAACAGCTTAGCCTGAAAACAAAAAGTGAGCAGACCTGATTATGAGGAATCCTTAGAAAGTGATGGGTGTTTGGCAAGAGATCAATGGCACTGAGATCATAAGAAACATATTTTTACTTGAATGGCAAACTCCTGTTTCTAGTTAACATTCGGCCCATTTTCAGTTCTGCATCACAGGAGCTCAGTGCATATTTCTACTTAATGCATGTGCTTACCTAAGTTAAAAATGTTTTCTTTCTTTCTTTTAAAAATGACATCAGCTATAAAAATGATTTGGGTACTTCATCTTCAATAAAAATGTCTGAATGTTATTCTTCAAAAAATAAAATAAAAGTGTTATCTGCAAACATAAATTTTGCTCTTCCTATCCATTTTTGCAATGATTAAGCAAATCATGACTTTTTAGTGGATGTATGATGTCAGGTTCATATGTGTATGGACTTGTAACTTTTGACAACCACAGTATCACAAACACGCTGTCTTCATTTGTTGATATCCACAGTTTAGTATATTAATTTCAAACAAACATATTTATTGTAAAATGTTTTGCCTTAAAAGTTCAAATGTTTGCTTGTGCTGTATTTTTCTTGAATAAATGACACTTGCTTTGTTTTTTGTTTTGTTGCTCTCTGATGACAAGCAGACATGCAGACATTTTTAAGTGGGCCTTAAGTGTACTTCTAGTGAAAAACAAATCAATACAGCGAGATGTAGGCTGAGATATCTGCTGTTATCTCATTATCTGTCACAGAAGGAAGTGATTCTACTGAACAGTAATGCCCTGACATTTCATCTGAATCAGAATGTTTTTGTGGCTATGATATACATGGTTTACTTGTGTGAACCATGCTTTCAGCTCAGGAAACAAAGTTTTTGTAAACACTGATGATTTAGACTGATAACTTTTAAATGTAGTCAGCAGCTCAGCACTGTCAGTTTGATGGTAGTGAAACTAGAAAGAGTGTATTTCCAATCAGTCATTCTCCAAAAGCAAAAGAAGCATGTAAATACTAATCAGGGAAATAAGATTCTTATCAAAGTGGCAAAATATTGTGTTGCACCAATGCATACGTTCACCTGAAAGATTGGCTGTTTCATCTCATGCAGTAAGATGCAACCTGCAGCAGAGAAATACATGGTTGTTGTCTACACAGGAAGTACGTACTGTAGCCAAAGCACAAGGCATGCATGTAGGCTGTTCCTAGGCCCATATTAACAAAATTAAGTCTTATGGGAAAAATCACGCATCCAAAATGTATGATGTCACAAAGAGAAGCAATGGTGCAAACATGATTATGTTTCCCTGATGCACACACACACACACACACACACATATATATATATATATATATATATATATATATATATACACACACATATAGATACATATTATATATTATTTATATATATATATATACATAGTACATAGAAAGACAGCTGGACTTAATAAAATTCTCACTGCCCACTGGCAAAAAAAAAAAAAAACAACATTAGAAAAGCTTTTGAATAATTTATTTGAACAGAAAAAAAAAACATTAACCACAACAGTCATGATGTTGCTATTAGCATATGCTTTTGGACTACGTTTTTATTTGAAATGCACAACAAAGGCAATGATGAAATCTCTTTTGTTTAAGAATAAAAGATGGAGAGAAGGTTCTTTCAGAGGAAAACAATATTTTGTAACAGCTATGTAACATCATAATATCATGTCTTGAAATTATTACATTTTGTAAAAGTGTTAAATTTTAACAAGTTTCACATTTATCAATTGTCACATCTTGATTTAATTAAAACTTCCTCTAGAGAAGGGCTTCTTAACGACATTCAAGTAATGTTGGGGGCACTAAGTGCATATCAGTAAAGTGGGGAATTATCGGGCGCTGTTTGCGTTCAGCTCTTCCAGGTTCTACGTCAGAACGCCGGCTCAGTATTGGCAGAGGCTGATCACGTGATCAGCACAACGCATGCATGTGATGCTGACGCAGGAGCCGGCCAATAATGAGTCGGCATTCTGACGAAGAACCTGGAAGCGCTGGACGTAAACAACGTATGAGAATGACACAGAAGAGATTGTTGAATAAAGTCGTTATTTTTGTTTTGTTTTTGCACACAAAAAGTATTTTCGTCTCTTCATAACATTAAGGTTCAACCACTGCAGTGAAAGTGTTGATTATATTGCTGTCTATGGACGAGTCATATACCTCTCGGATTTCATCAAAAATATCTTAATTTGTGTTCTGAAGATGAACGAAGGTCTTACGGGTGTGGAACAACATGAGGGTGAGTAAAAAAAAAGAAATTGATTTTTGGGTGAACTAACCCTTTAAATAATCCTCCACATCATTATCGGGGAACGGTGCTGACTGTCCTGAACGGTGCTGACGGTGCTGACGGATCCATGAAAACAACTAAAAATGCTGTATTATGCTTGTCCGGCCAGTACCTGGTGATGCAGTGAAGAAACACCACTCGTCTATTGACTGAATATGTAATACGCATGCGCATGATGTCAAACAATACATAAAACAATGAACAAAACAATAAAAAACAAAAGTCAGCAAGCATACGGTAGTCTAAAAAGATACATCTTAAGTTAAGCTTTAAAAATCACAAAAGTCTGAGCTGCCCTAAGTTCTAGAGGAAGAGCGTAAGAGCATAAGAAAAAAAAAAGCCCTGTCACGATAGATTTTAAGCAGGTTTGAGGAACAACCAACAGATTAGATTGTAAAGAGCACAGTCTACGATTTGGGATGTAAGGAGTATATGAAACTATGTCAGTCACCAGATGGCCGGTAACATTTGTATGAATTCTAAGGCCTGAATTCTGTTTGCAGTGTGTATGCGGTGAGTGCCCATGTTAACAGATTCGAGCATTCACACTGCATGCGGATGTGGTCCGGCAGTGCGTCCCAGGAGCGGTGCGTCTGCAGCAGTGCAGCGATCGTTTCCGCACAGAGTCTATTTTTGCTGTGCTGCACCACGCTGAATTAAAGCGACAGCGCATTGTTCGCATTAAAATAAACATACATTGACATGAAAATGTAATAATTTTAATATAAATGTATATGTCACGATTACCGTCTGTACCTGTCAGTTCCTGGACTACACTTCCCATAATCCTCCCTGCCTGTCACATGCACACTCCACACCAATCACCTGTTGCCACATACACCTGTTGCCTATCTGCTGGACTATTTAGGGCACACTCACACACCACCTCATTGCGAAGTCTTGTTAACTCTGTTGCAATTCTGAGCGTTTAATCATTGTGTTAGTCTGCCTGTTACCGATCTTGTCTGTTTCCTGTTTACGATTCTCTGCTGCCTGCCCTTTGGATTATCTGCTCTGTCTTGGACTTACGTTTGTTATCTGCCTGCCCTGACCCATTGCCTGTTCCTTGACCACGTCTCTGCCTGTTCTTTGCCATTCCTGTTTGTTCCCGTTTGACCCTGCCTGTACGACCACGCTTACTTTAATAAAGCTTGCAAATGGATCCTACCCTGAGTCCCGCCTCGTTACAGAACATACCTGTGGCACCTGACCCGCCGTGGCTTCCCGACACTCCTGACCCGCCGTGGCTGGACAACACCGCTGATCTACCGTGGCTGCCCGTGGCACCTGACCCGCCGTGGCTGCCTGTGGCACCTGACCCGCCGTGGCTGCCCGCGACACCTGACCCGCCGTGGCTGCCCGAGTTCCTGGACTTGCATTGGAGACCCCGTTCCCGTCTGCCAACAGGTCTCCAATGCACCCACCCTCCCTCCCTATCTGTTCCATCTACGGCGCGAGGCCGCGCCTTCCGGGAGGGGGCGTTATGTTCTGTAACGAGGCGGGACTCAGGGTAGGATCCATTTGCAAGCTTTATTAAAGTAAGCGTGGTCGTACAGGCAGGGTCAAACGGGAACAAACAGGAATGGCAAAGAACAGGCAGAGACGTGGTCAAGGAACAGGCAATGGGTCAGGGCAGGCAGATAACAAACGTAAGTCCAAGACAGAGCAGATAATCCAAAGGGCAGGCAGCAGAGAATCGTAAACAGGAAACAGACAAGATCGGTAACAGGCAGACTAACACAATGATTAAACGCTCAGAATTGCAAAAGAGTTAACAAGACTTCGCAATGAGGTGGCGTGTGAGTGTGTCCTAAATAGTCCAGCAGATAGGCAACAGGTGTATGTGGCAACAGGTGATTGGTGTGGAGTGTGCATGTGACAGGCAGGGAGGATTATGGGAAGTGTAGTCCAGGAACTGACAGGTACAGACGGTAATCGTGACAGTATATAATTTAAAGTCTGCTTTGTTTCACAGTCAACACATGGTTTTTTGCCTTGGGTAAAGCAAGAAAAACAACACCTTACCTCACATTTAGATAAACAAGGCGACATAATGGATAGCACTCGTCTCTTCGTGGAGGTGGAAAAACGTTCTTTATGATCTGCAGGATTTCATGAATGAACATTTTAAAGCCAAAGAAAAGACGAGAGTCAGCTGTTTTTGTCTGTTGTAAGTTTTCATTTAAAATGTTTTGCCACTGGCATGAGCAACGTGATTTATAAATCTAAAGTATTATTTTTATATAAACATAAAGTAATAAATTGAATAAAATGTTGAAATGTAGTGCGTTTAAACATGACCTCTATGAAAGATTGTACACTGAAAAAAATTGGAGTAGGATTTACTTGAAAAAAGCTTTTCACTCAATTTTCACTCAGAAAAGGCTATTAAATTTACAAAAATTTGCCAAATAAAAGCCTAAACATAATTATTAGTAGCTTTAATTTGAAATGTTTAAGTTAAGTTTACTTGGGAATTTTTTGGGGGGGACTCTGTAAATTTTTCTTAAGAAATGCTTATAAATATATTATGATTTATTGCAAAAAAATTTTTTTGTACATAAGAGTAAAAGTGAAATTTACTTAATTTCTCTTTTGCAAGTTTTTGCACGCATATTTTTTAAGTAAATTTAACATATGGAATTAAGTAAGTTACTAAACCTAATCACAAAACCAATGAAAAACAGTGTAAATACAGCTGGAAAACAGTGAAAAATCAACCTCATTAATTATTCAAGGCCCAGTGCATGATGGGAACACCAGTATCAGAAAAGTTGAGTAGTTTTACTTAATTTTATAATGTTGATATTTATGCTTTAATTTTTACAAGCTTGAATTGAGTACTAATATCAAATTTACTTTAGGGTTTTTTTTTTATTCTTGCCTGAACTAACTTTTTTCATGTAGAAATTACATTTCTTTTTTCTGTAGTATTTACTTCACCATTAAATCATTTTTATCAACACGTTAACTCTTTAACCACCAGGACTGCAGACAGCTTAATAGTTCTATATTTTTCTGCAAACATAACGAAATTGACCAATAAACAAATATTTCATAACTTACCATGTAAAAATCACACCAGTCTGAGAAAATTTTCAGTTGCATGCTTTCCTCTGCCTCTGCGCGCCACTTTGGAACCAAGAAACCATGCACATTGCTTGCCTGGCTTCGTGGAGTTTTACTTGCATTTGTCTTTTTTTTGCATTAGATCATTAGATGAAAAAATACTAAGTAAATATTACTTGGGCAGTTCAATCTGAATTTATGTATTTAAGCACAATAAATGAAAACGAAATCTCAAGTAGCTTATTGAATTAAATGTGACATTTTGAAGTAAAAAGACAAAATAGGATTTGTTTATAAAATGTACTTAAATTATGCTATCTTTATTTACAAGTTAAAAAAAAAATCACTTTTTACAGTGTATAAGAGAATCGGAATGCTGACAAGCCATGTTCAGTAACAACTTTTAAATTTGAAATTTTTGGATTAGTAAATGTTGTGTTTGTGATTTACAGCCACGGATCAGTTGCACTGTAAATGCTGCATATGTGAAAGCACAATAGCGCGTGCTGCTACACACACTGCAAATGGAGTATGTGTAAAGCCTTGTTTAAGCCCTGGGTATACTTCACTTTCCGCACCTGGACGTGTCTCGCACGCAGTCGCGTCTGCGCATCTTTCAAAGTATACCTAACCATGGATGCACACGGATGACCGAGTTCAACACATGTGCAGTACAATTTTTTCTATACTCTTTACCAGACATCGTGTCATCAATGGGAAATTCGCTGGGCAGGATCGGAGAAGAAAAATAGTGCATCCACCATTGCAACATAATTCAGAAGATACACTAAGAGAACAGGAATCACAAACGATGGAGAAAGCATGCTTCTGAGTTTACTCGTCTCGTTTTTGAATCGCTTTTTGCACACTCTCCTTCGACGACTGCACATTGTTCTCAGTACTGTGCATATTACCACCTAGTGGACTCTTCTGTCCTGCTTGTGCATGGCTGTTGCACGCACACCATCCAAGTGTTCTCCACGCCCCTCCGCTAAAGATAGGTGCCTCGCCTATTTTTGATGGACACCGCGCTGAAGCCGCGCAGTAATACAAAATAAAAGATCAAAAATCTGTCAATTTCAAAATAAACACCCAGTGCAGACTCATGTAGGATAGCAAAAACACAACAATAAACAGAATTAAACTGGACAAAACAAACATTTAACTTACCCATTTTAGAACACAAAAAAATCGAAAAAAACAACGTAGGACAGGCAAATCACGTGGTCTTGCGAATCCTGTTGCTTCGCTCCTAAAATGCTCCTGGTATAAGTTGGCACTGCCTAGAGAATGAAACAAAACCTCGCCAGAGCTGTGACGCGCCACAGACATATGCAGTGTAAACAAAGCTTAAAACAGGCGTAACAATGCAATGTTGTGAGAACGTGAACATGACCAACGCTCTGTACATTTGACGGTCACTGGTGCATCATCACGAAAGTTTAAGCCTTTCCACTGTAAATATTCTAGCACTAGAACACGTGAAAGGGAATTCGTTACTCACTCGATATGTGGGAAGTTCAACATCCGAAACATCCGAAACATCCGAAGCTTGCGCTCTGAAAGCCGTGTCTCTGAAAGTGCGCAAATACTAAGCTGAACTTTCTTGCTTTCCTGTGCTTGAACAGACAAATTCACACAAAATGCCAATGTCAAAAAATGCCCATTTTGGGGGGGGGTATCATAGTTAACATAGTCAGTTACTGTATGTCTTCAGTTCAGAAAGAAAATGCATGATCTGTGCGTGTATTCGCTCTTAAAGTGACAGCATCCTATTAATCCTGCTGCTGTGCTGTCTGCATTTTTAATGTTAACCAAACAACAAAGGGGAAAAAAAAAAAATCACTCGCTGCTCTTAAACTTTAAAAAGGATATGAAGACTTTGCAGTCTTATTTGATTAGCCTACTTGATTAAATTTCTGTACCTGATAACTACTGTTAGACCTGCATGAAAAGCACTGTTTATTTAATTTGTCTTTGTTGCATTGTATTTATTTGTGCTATTGCTTGTAATTTGATTATTTGTTCTTATTTTATTACTGACTGTTTACTTGTATTTAAAAATGTAGGCTATTAAAATTATATTAAGCTAGTAGTTTTAGCTGTGGTTGGCCTATCGAAATGGGAATAGAGGATTGCGAATTTTCACTAGTATCTAAACTATTGGTGTTATAACTGCCTGTTTTTAATTCATGGCTGGTAAAAAATAGTTTTGGCCAGTAAATTTTCGTAAGTCACCGGCCATTGGCAGGTGTGGCAAAAAGTTAGTTTTAGGCCCTGCGTAAGGAGTTAGTAACTTGGATAAATAATGTGGAGCCAGGCCTTCTAAGGCTTTATATGTCAGTATCATGATTTTGAAATCAAATGGAACCTGTCCGGGAGCCAGTGCAAGGACTCCAAAATAGGAGTGATGTGATTGCATGCCCTTGTCCTGGTTAGGATCCTGGCAGCCGAGTTTTGTACATGTTGCAACTTCTTAACTGTAGTAGGGATGGCTTGACACCACAATCTAATATTGAAATATTGATATTAAATCGATACCATACAGGGTTTGATTTTTGGCGCGGTATTGTGCATAATTTTACTCATTCTCACAGGTTTCACATTTATAAAGTGGGAAATTACACAAATGTTTATTAGTAAATTAATCAACACATACCACATCAAATCAGTAATTTGAAAAATGTCTTGTGAGATGTTTCTCCTCTCTCTATCTCTCAAAAGGAGCAAATAGATTATGGCCTCAAAAGACATTGCATCTGCACTATAAAACAACACTCTTGTGCGTGTTTTGGGACAGCTGACGGAAATCACTTGCCCACGTCTTTTTAAACCTTGACCATCCAACATCCAAGTGATTTTATTTCATTCAGTATTACTTGGGAGCTCTTTGAGAGATGGTTTCTTCACTCTTATACCAACAACGCACACACAAGCCGCCTGTATTGGGCTCGCGTATTCCAGACTGAGTTGTTTTACTTTAAACGGTCAAATACACAAAATTATGTCAAAATGTCCGTCTTAGTAAGTATTCACATATCTTGCGTGAATTTAAATAGTGTAATAGTATGCATCTGTCACAGTTCCCGTGTTCCCCGGACTCCATTTCCCAGGATCCTCCTGTCTCCACACCTGCACTCACTTCCCTCGTCTTCTCCCCATCAGCACTCATCACCTGCACCTGGACTTCATCATCAGCACTCCCTATATTATGGACTCACTCCCTTCACTCCTTGTCGGTCCTATTGTTAATCTTATGTGTACTGGTTGTGTGTTTGCTCCTTTGTTCAGTAAAAAACCCTTTGTTGTGGATTTCCGTGTATTGCCTCATCTCTACCGCAACCGACCGTAACAGCATCATCGCATGTGTAATAATATAATAGATCTGTGAAGCCTAAAATACATGCTGCTGTCTGTCACAAAATAACTTTTGTAACCCTAAATTGTAAGGGTTTACCTGTTTTAGTAACAGTAAAGACTATCTAGTATTATTTTACATTTGATTAAACGATATGATCTTATGTACGTGCATTGATCAGTGTTAAAAGAAAATAAATATCTAAATTAGATCATTTGAATGATGCACTGACCTGTCAATCTCTTAATGTCTTGTACAAGTCAGGATGGGCAAGTGACAATGCTTGGCAAGTTTTGATAGCTCTTCATCAGTTTTATAAGCAAATTAATTACAAATTTCACGTCTACTGCTCTCATCTCATTCAACTGCTTTATCCATTTTGTTCCTCTATGTTGTCACGTTTGTCGGTTTCGCGTCAGTTTGGGTGAACTTCAGAACAGCAGCATATACCAAAATGAGCAAAATCATAATATCGTATCGTTTGAAATAAAATATATACCAGTATTTTCCCAGTACCAGTATTAGGGATGTGCCCAAAGCTGAATACCGTATTTGGAAAGGTACGGATAATGGCTTTGAAACGAATAGCGGATAACGAATAATTCTGCCGAATAATATTCAGCAGCGGCTGAAACAGTCACTCCTCCTGTTTGGTGGATAACCGGTGAGCCAGGGGATCATAGCGTGATACATAAACCTCTAAAATCACTATACGCAATAATATGAGTGTGAAGCGAATACGTGTGAACTTTATGAATGAAATGAGCGCAAACCAAATAACCGCGTTGCTGTTGCCTCTCCATGCATCTATCTGAAATCATACCTTGACAGGAGTAATATTGACTAAACTATTACATCATACACATGTTCTACTGTTCATTATGTAGCCTATATGTAATTGATGTAAACCTTGCACAATATGATACACGAATTAATGGAATTAGCACGGCATGATCGCAAATCAAATAGCTGTGCTCTGTCTTGCATGTCTCTCAGAAACAGACAAGCTCTCTGTCAAGATAATCAACTAAGATACATATACATTTTCAACTAGGTCTACACGTTTGCTCTTTTATCTGTTGCTGGTTTGAGAGGCACAAGCACATTTGTTTAGTGAAGTTCAAAAGAGACTCGCTTATGTTAAAGAAAAAGTTTTGCTTGATGGTCATTGAATTCACTAAAATCACTAAACATTTGCCATGAAATCACTCTGCTTGTATATATTTATATATTTATTTATTTTTTTAGAAATTATTGGCTAATTTTATGTTTTAGAAACTGAATAGGGGGGAAATAGTCTGGAAACTCTGTTTTCTTTTTTCCATACTTTTCCAGACCCGGAAATGACTTAAATCAAATTCCATAAATGTACAAGCAGCGTAAGAACCAGTGAGTCTAAAATCACTACGCAATTAGTGTGTGAAGTGAATGAGTGTAAATTCTGTGAATGAACTGAGCACAAATCAAGTAGCCGCGTTCCTGTTTCCTTTTCCAGACCTAAAAAGTACTTAAATCAATTTCCATACTTTTCCGAACTGCATAGGAACCCATACTGTTTTAATCAGAAGATATTTAAATAGCCTATTTATTTATCAGATCACAAAAAGTCCCTGAGCCGGGATTCGAACTTGTGTCGTCCGAAGCACTGCACTATAAGTTACATCTAGAAACACTGCCATCGTGGCTATCGGCTCAGAACGTTAGAAGATATTTAAATAAATGTTATAATCATAAAAATATATTTTGTCAGTTATACAAGGCGTATTTTAGTGATATCTACGAAGAAAACAGATAGGCTGTAATACCAACGGTCTTCTCAAGTAATTGTATGAACTTCTGGTAAAGCCCTGTCCATTTCCGGTTTTATCCGAATACAGATATAGATACTAATAATTTTGAGATTGTTACAAATACAGATATAGATATTGGCTCTGCTACACACCCCTAACTGATATACCACGCATCCCTAAACTGTAGATTAAGATACTCCAGCTAAAAGGCCGTTAGAGGAGTCAATCCGAAAGAAAAAGGTATTGTTTTCAAAAGTTTGCGTTTTCAGGCCCCAAAAACGCCGTTGTCGTGTAAATGAATGGCCAAAATGCATAAAAAGTTATCAGTTTTTAGTTGAAAATGGTGTCATGTAAATTATCGCTAAAACACAGACCAACTAAATATTAATAACTGATTATGTTATAGGGTTAATCAGAAACCAAGAAAACAGGAACTAACAGTATAGAACATTACAGTTATATTATTTTCATACTCCCGCCTCCCAGAAGGCATGTCCCTACACCAGAACTAGTCCAACAGTGGAGGGAGGGACGGGGTTTTGGTGGTGGATGAGGACTTGTATACAGACAAGACACTGGAAGAGCTAGCAGAGAGTGACAACAAGGTAGAGATGATGGAGAGAAGAGCCAGACCAAGACACCTGACCAAGGCAGAGCCAGAGGGATGAGGGAGCCTGGCACCCTGGAGGATGATAGACCACGATGAAGCAAAGGGAGCATGGAGCTGAACACCAAGGTGGAGCTGGGGTCCAGGCAGCCCGAGGTGAAGCTGCTGAGCCAGGTGAATCCACAGGATGAGGCCTGGATATTTAGCCAAAATGGGCAGAGTTAATGTTTATCATTTAGTGGAATGCAAGAAATTTATTAGTAAATGGCCAGGAGATTTGTTACAATTTTGTTAAAAGTTTTGATAATAAATTAGAAACAAAACCAGACATCATTTGCAAGAGAAACAGAAATTGATAAGGTGTGGGGTATGGTTAGAAAAATTAATGAGATTAGGAGAATGTCTCACACACACTTAGGATTTAGGCTGTTTCTCTATTCCAAGAATGCAAAGAATGGACTTGCCAGGCTACCTTGAAAGAATGAATTTAGAAGGACGCGAAGACACAAAACGCATCCTTGTGAGAATTGAAAAGTGCTGCGATCTTGTTGCTCAACCGACTGTCCCAACATATTATAGTAGCGACCAATGTCATAACCTATTAAAACATTTCTTTCATATTACTATAGATATTATTTTATATGATTTTATTTTACCGTGTATATTTGTGAAAATGAGTATGTATGTTTAATTTTACCTGCTTTGTCAATGTTAAAATTATTTTTAAAGTGACCTCACATTGACTATTATTCCTGTTGTTTTGTTACATAGCTAGTAGCCTACATTGTGAAATGTGATCCCATTTATAGCACTAGTAATCTGTATTTGGTAATCTAAGAAAGTGTGTAGCTGGATCAGGGTGATCCAGTGCTGACCTATGTTGAACTTCCAACAAACTGTTGGTCAAGACAGAATCCAAATGCTTGCAGACATAGTAGCATGGCTTTATATCTTCTCTGTCTCATTTTTGTGTGCATATTTTAACTGATAAACTGTGTGATAATCTCCTGTAAAATAAAAAATAAATAAATAATTAAAAGTGTATCCAGATTGTACTTAAGTGTACTTCATCTGTAAATACATACCTTATCAACCTTTACCTTAGTTTGAACATTAAACATTGCATAGAAGTAGTGGGCCCAGGATTGGGCTGAATGTTTTCAGAAGTCGGAAAATACAAAAATAGCAAAGCAAATTCACTTTCCCTGTTGTGCCCATTTAGTTCAGGATGCAGGGTTGCGCTGAATAATATACTGCACTGCTCTGCCCCCCCCCAACTGAATTATTATTATTTTTATGTTATAGGTCTTATTTTCTACAGTTCTTGTTGTTTTGTACCCATTGATACCATTTCATCTAAGTCATTTCGCATCAATTAAAAAAAAAAAAAATGTAGAAAGTGAGAGTAGTTAGAGCTTTGTAAATGTAATATTGAAGATGATGATGGGAAGAACTATTATCTGTCATTAACTGAACCCACCCAGCATAGTTAATCAGAGGAAATGAAACTGAGTGCAACAGATGTGGTCATCTTCGTCTCCTAAATGAACACTTTTAATGGCCATTAGGAGAAATTATGCTCTTTCTTTTTGTCCAGTATTACATCATCTTGTTCAAATCTCTTAAATGGTGGGGTATTGGAAGAAAACTTACACAAAACTATGACAGGCATGTGATAATGTCTTAACAACAATAAATGTCTGCAAATTATAAATATCTATAAATAAACAAAAGTTACTCAAATCTATTTTATGTTTTTAAGGTACAGAATCAAGTCAGGTCACTTTTATTTAAATAGCGCTTTTTACGATGCAGATTGTTAGGGTTAGGGTTAGGGTTAGGTGTTTAAAAATTACAACAGCTCCCCCCAACCTAGCACCCGTCTAGGAAGGTTTGGAATAGGGAGACTGAGGAAATGCACGGGCCGACGCCTGTTAGACTATACCACCCTCCTGACTAGGAGCTTCTCCCATATGGGCATTGGGCCTAGAATTAATTCACCGGGCTACTGTGGGTAGGTTTAGGAACAGGATAGGTATCAGATTAGATCTAAGTCGATCCGAAAAGACCACCAATCTAGGGTAAAGCACCCAAGGGCTTATAAGACCAGGTCTATTTTGCACAGGGCTACTACGGTTAGGGTTAGGGTGTGAGTAGGTACGGGCTTAGATCTATTGATCCAAGGGTTAAAGACACTAGGTTTCAAATCCCACCGGGCTACTACGGTTAGGGTTAGGGTGTGAGTAGGTACGGGCTTAGATCTATTGATCCAAGGGTTAAAGACACTAGGTTTCAAATCCCACCGGGCTAGGGTTAGGGTTAGGGTTAGGGTTAGGGTTAGGTGGAGAAAAGCAACGCCTCCCCCCAGATAACCGTCTCACGGCTATCAAGTTTGGAATAGGGAGGACGCAGAAATGCACTGGCCGGCGCATGTTTTTGATGAGGCTGATCCACCCACAACGCTGGTTTTACCTTTTCCTTCCAAAACAAACCAGAAATGGCTCTGTTCCTTTTTTTTGGCATCGCAATCGGGCTATTTTCCTAAAGGCTCCATTATCATCCCCCTCCTCTTTAACCCATAGATATTAACGAGTGCTTCAAAAACTCCCCCGAATTAAATCTTCCGAATTAAATCCTCCTCCTGGAATGTTAGATTTAAGTATAACCGCCAGTACCAGGATAATCCCCATCGTCTTAGAATCCGGTTAGGTATGTCGCCGGCACCAAAATAGCTCCATCGTCCCAGGATCCTACCGCGATAGTCCCACAGAATCCGGGCTGGTCCTATGAGGGCTAGGTTTAGGTATGTCGCAGGTTCAGGGATAACCCAATTATCCCCAAACTGATTCGCCCTCCTGCGAGGGTTAGGTTTAGGTATGTCTCCGGTACCGCGATAGTCCCACAGAATCCGGGCTAGTCCTGTGAGGGCTAGGTTTAGGTATGTCGCAGGTTCAGGGATAGCCCAATTATCCCCAAACTGATTCGTCCCTCCTGCGAGGGTTAGGTTCAGGTATGTCTCCGGTACCACGATAGTCCCACAGAATCCGGGCTAGTCCTATGAGGGCTAGGTTTAGGTATGTCGCAGGTTCAGGGATAGCCCAATTACCTCCAAACTAATTTCTCCTCCTGTGAGGGTTAGGTTTAGGTATGTCGCCGGAACCGTCGTCCTCCTGTGAGGGTTAGGTTTAGGTATGTTGCCGGTACAGCGATAGTTCCATAAAATCCGGGCTAGTCCTATGAGGGCTAGGTTTAGGTATGTCGCAGGTTCAGGGATAACCCAATTATCCCCAAACTGATTCGTCCTCCTGTGAGGGTTAGGTTCAGGTATGTCTCCGGTACCGCGATAGTCCCACAGAATCCGGGCTGGTCCTATGAGGGCTAGGTTTAGGTATGTCGCAGGTTCAGGGATAGCCCAATTATCCCCAAACTGATTCGTCCTCCTGTGAGGGTTAGGTTTAGGTATGTCGGCGGAACCGCTAGTCCTCCTGTGTTTAGGGGAACTGTAAATCCAACCAACGATTTCAAGAAACCGAAGGTGGTTGTGCACTGTCCTTTCACACAACTGGCCGCTCCACACATATGAAGCTAGGGATTGAAAAGTGCCATCACCGACCCCCACTTTACTCCTAGATGTTTGTCTACGTCCCTGAATAGATGTTGTAAATCCCAACCCTTGCCTGAAAACAGCTCTTAAACAAAATTAAATATACCATTGTGTGTGCGTATGTGTATATATTTTTTTCTTTTATTTTATTATATATAACCCGGAGTCAGGGGGTCCTCATTGTCTGTAACCCACTCAAATGAACTTTTTTAATGTATTTATAATAAATTAAAATTATGTATAGTATATATATGTGTGTGTGCCATTATTAATATTTCTATATATTTTTTTATAAAAAGAGAACCAATCATGTTGGGGTAATTGTAATCGGGGCTATTTTATGTAGGGGTACTTTATGGTCGGGTTATTTTGGGTAGGGTTCAAATAAAGGCGGGTAAGTTTAAGAGCTTAGGTAAAATATGTTAGGTTTTAGGGTTGGGGGTTTGTGATGGTTAGGTTTAGGGTTGGGGGTATGATGGTTAGGTTTAGGGTTAGGGGTGGTATGATGGTTAGGTTTAGGGTTAGGGGGGGTATGATGGAGGAACTGTAAATCCAACCAACGATTTCCGAAGAAACCGAAGGTGGTTGTGCACTGTCCTTTCACACAACTGGCCGTTCCACACATATGAAGCTAGGGACTGAAAAGTGCCATCACCGACCCCCCCACTTTACTCCTAGATGTTTGTCTACGTCCCTGAATAGATGTTGTAAATCCCAACCCTTGCCTGAAAAGTGTGTATCCGTAATAAAAAACGTAGAAAAAAGCTCTTAAACAAAATTGAATATACCATTGTGTGTGCGTATGTGTATATATATATATATAAATAACCCGGAGTCAGGGGGTCCTCATATTGTCTGTAACCCACTCAAATGAACTTTTTTAATGTATTTATAATAAATTAAAATTATGTATAGTATATATATATATATATATATGTGTGTGTGTGCCATTATTAATATTTCTATATATTTTAAAGAACCAATCATGTTGGGGTAATTGTGATCGGGGCTATTTTATGTAGGGGTACTTTATGGTCGGGCTATTTTGGGTAGGGTTCAAATAAAGGCGGGGTAGGTTTAAGAGCTTAGGGTAAAAAATGTTAGGTTTTAGGGTTGGGGGGATGGTTAGGTTTAGGGTTAGGGGTTGTGATGGTTAGGTTTAGGTTAGGTTAGGTTAGGTTAGGTTAGGTTAGTTAGGGTTAGGGTTAGGTTAGGTTAGGTTAGGTTAGGGTTAGGTTAGGTTAGGTTAGGTTAGGGTTAGGTTAGTTAGGGTTAGGTTAGGTTAGGTTAGTTAGGTTAGGTTAGGTTAGGTTAGGGTTAGGTTAGGTTAGGTTAGGGTTAGGGTTAGGTTAGGTTAGGTTAGGTTGGTTAGGTTAGGTTAGGTTAGGTTAGGTTAGGTTAGGTTAGGGTTAGGTTAGGGTTAGGTTAGGGTTAGGGTTAGGGTTAGGGTTAAAGGGTTAGGTTAGGTTAGGTTAGGTTAGTTAGGGTTAGGGTTAGAAGTTAGGTTGTTAGTTAGGTTAGGGTTAGGGTTAGGGTTAGGTTGTTAGGGTTAGGGGTTAGGTTAGGTTAGGTTAGGTTAGGTTAGGTTAGGTTAGGTTAGGGTTAGGGTTAGGTTAGTTAGGTTAGGTTAGGTTAGGTTAGAGTTAGGGTTAGTTAGGTTAGGTTAGGTTAGTGTTAGGTTAGTTAGGTTAGGTTAGGTTAGGTTAGTTAGGTTAGGCTAGTTAGGTTAGAAGAATTAGGTTAGTTAGGGTTAGGTTAGTTGTTAGGTTAGGTTAGGTTAGGTTAGTTAGGTTAGGTTAGGGGTTAGAAGTTAGAAGTTAGGTTAGGTTAGGTTAGGTTAGGGTTAGGTTAGGTTAGGTTAGGTTAGGTTAGGTTAGGTTAGGTTAGGTTAGGTTAGGTTAGGTTAGAAGAAGAAGAATAGGTTAGGTTAGGTTAGGTTAGGTTAGGTTAGGGTTAGGTTAGTGTTAGAGGCTAGGTTGGTTAGGTTAGGAAGAAGAAGCAGGTTAGGTTAGGTTGTGGCTGCCAGGTTAAGAAGAAGAAGAAGAAGTTAGGGTTGAAAGAAGAAGAAGTTAGGTTGTGTTGTGCTGTTAGTTGTTAGGTTAGTGTTGTGCTAGGTTGAAGAAAGAAGTTAGGTTAGGGTTAGGCTAGGTTAGGTTAAAGAAGAAGAAGAAGAAGAAGTTAGGTTAGGTTAGTTAGGTTAGGGTTAAGAAGAAGTTAGGTTAGGTTGTGCTAGGTTAGGTTAGGTTAGGTTGTTGTTAAAGAAGTTAGGTTAGAAGAAGCTAGGTTAGGTTAGAAGAAGTTAGGTTAGTTAGGTTAGGTTAGGTTAGGTTAGGTGTGCCAGGCTGTGCTAGTTAGGCTAGGCCAGTTGTGGTTAGTTAGGTTAGGTTAGGTTGTGTGCTGTGCTAGGTTAGGCTGAAGTTAGGTTAGGAAGAAGCAGGTTGTGCTAGGGTTAGGTTAAGAAGAAGTTGAAGAAGAAGAAGTTAGGCTAGGTTAGGTTAGGTTAGGTTAGGTTAGGTTAGTTAGTGTTAGTGTTAGGTTAGGTTAGGTTAGGGGTTAGGTTAGGTTAGGTTAGGTTAGGTTAGGTTAGGTTAGGTTAGGGTTAGGTTAGGTTAGGTTAGGTTAGGTTGAAGAAGAAGAAGTTAGGGGTTAGGTTAGTTAGGTTAGGTTAGGTTAGGTTAGGTTAGGTTAAGAAGTTAGGCTAGGTTAGGTTAGGCTAGGTTAGGTTAGGTTAGGTTAGGTTGTGCTAGGTTAGGCTAGGTTAGGTTGTGCTAGGTTAGGTTGTTAGGTTGTGCCAGGGGTTGTGTTAGGTTAGGCTAGGCTAGGTTAGGTTAGGTTAGGCTAGTTAAAGTTAGAAGTTAGTTAAGTTAGGTTAGGTTAGGTTAGGTTAGGTTAAAGAAGTTAAGAAGGTTAGGTTAGGTTAGGTTAGGTTAGGTTAAGAAGAAGAAGAAGTTAGGTTAGAAGTTAGGTTAGGTTAGGTTAGGTTAGGTTAGGGTTAGTTAGGTTAGGTTAGGTTAGGTTAGGGTTAGGTTAGGTTAGGTTAGGTTAGGGTTAGGTTAGGTTAGGTTAGGTTAGGTTAGGTTAGGTTAGAAGTTAGGTTAGGTTAGGTTAGGTTAAAGAAGTTAGGTTAGGTTAGTGTTGTGTTAGGTTAAGAAGAAGAATAGGTTAGGTTAGGGTTAGGGTTAGGGTTAGGTTAGGGTTAGGGTTAGGTTAGGTTAGGGTTAGGGTTAGGAGTTAGTTAGTTAGGTTAGGTTAGGTTAGGGTTAGGTTAGGTTAGGTTAGAAGTTAGGTTAGGTTAGGTTAGGTTAGGTTAGGTTAGGTTAGGTTGAAGTTAGGAAGAAGAAGAAGAAGAAGTTAGGTTAGGTTAGGTTAGGTTAGGTTAGGTTAGGTTAGGTTAGGTTAGGTTAGGTTAGGTTGAAGAAGTTAGGTTAGGTTAAGAAGAAGTAAAGAAGTTAGGTTAAGAAGTTAGGTTAGGTTAGGTTAGGGTTGAAGAAGATAGGTTAGGTTAGGTTAGGTTAGCAGTTAGGTTAGGCTTAGGAAGAAGTTAGGTTAGTTGTGGTTAAAGAAGTTGTAGGTTGAAGAGCCAGGTTGTGCTAGGTTGTGTGCTAGGTTAGGCTAGGTTAAGAAGTTAAGAAGAAGAAGTTAGGTTGTGCTAGTTAGGCTAGAGTTAGGTTGTGCTAGGCTAGTTAGTTAGAAGAAGAAGAAGAAGAAGAAGTTAGGTTAGGTTAGGTTAGGTTAGGTTAGGGTTAGGTTAGGTTAGAAGAAGAAGAAGTTAGGTTAGGTTAGAAGAAGAAGTTAAAGAAGAAGTTAGGTTAGGTTAGGTTAGGTTAAGAAGAAGAAGTTAGTTAGGGTTAGGTTAGGTTAGGTTAGGTTAGAAGAAGTTTGTTGTGTTAGAGGTTAGGTTAGGTTAGGTTAGGTTAGTTAGGCTAGGTTAGGTTAGGTTAGGTTAGTTAGAAGTTAGGTTAGGTTAGGTTAGGTTAGGTTAGGTTAGGTTAAGAAGAAGTTAGGTTAGGTTAGGTTAGAAGAAGTAGGTTAGGTTAGGTTAGGTTAAGAAGAAGAAGTTAGGTTAGGTTAGGTTAGGTTAGGTTAGGTTAGGTTAGGTTAGGTTAGGGTTAGGTTAGGTTAGGTTAAAGAAGAAGTTAAGAAGAAGAAGTTAGGTTAGGTTAGGTTAGGTTAGGCTAGGTTAGGTTAGGTTAGGTTAGGTTAGGTTAGGCTAGGTTAGGTTAGGTTAGGTTAGAAGAAGTTAGGCTAGGTTAGGTTAGGTTAGTGTTAGGTTAGGTTAGGTTAGGTTAGGTTAGAAGAAGTTAGGTTAGGTTAGGTTAGGTTAGGAAGTTAGGTTAGGTTAGGTTAGGTTAGGTTAAGAAGGTTAAAGGTAGGTTAGGTTAGGGTTAGGTTAGGTTAGGTTAGGTTAAAGAAGTGCTAGGTTAGGTTAGGTTAGGTTAGGTTAGGTTAGGTTGTGTTAGGTTAGGTTAGGTTAGAAGAAGTTAGGTTGTGCTAGAAGTTAGGTTAGTTAGGTTAGGTTAGAAGAAGGTTAGGTTAAGAAGTTAGAAGAAGAAGAAGCTAGGTTAGGTTAGGTTAGGTTAGGAAGAAGAAGTTAGGTTAGGTTAGGTTAGGTTAGGTTAGGTTAGGTTGTGTTAGGTTAGGTTAGGTTAGGCTAGGTTAGGTTGAAGGTTAGGTTAGGCTAGGTTAGGTTAGGTTAGGTTAGGTTAGTGTTAGGTTAGGTTAGGTTAGGTTAGGTTAGGTTAGAAGAAGAAGGTTAGGTTAGGTTAGTTAGGTTAGGTTAGGTTGAAGAAGAAAGAAGTTAGTTAGGTTGTGCTAGGAAGAGTTAGAAGAAGGTTAGGTTAGAAGAAGTTAGGTTAGGTTAGGTTAGGCTAGGTTAGGTTAGGTTAGGTTAGGTTAGAAGAAGGTGTTAGTTAGGTTAGGCAAGTTAAGAAGTTAGGTTAGGTTAGGTTAAAGAAGAAGTTAAAGAAGAAGTTAGGTTAGGTTAGGTTAGGTTAGGTTAGGTTAGAAGAAGAGGTTAAAGAAGAATAGGTTAGGTTAGGTTAGGGAAGTTGTGTTAGTTAGGAAGAAGAAGAAGAAGAAGAAGAGGTTAGGTTAGAAGGTTGTGTTAGGTTGTGTTAGCTAGGTTGTGTTAGGTTAGGTTAGGTTAGGGTTAGGTTAGGTTAGGTTAGGTTAGGTTAGGTTAGGTTAGGTTGAAGAAGAAGGGTTAGGTTAGGTTAGGCTAGGTTAGGTTAGGTTAGAAGAAGAAGAAGAAGTTAGAAGAAGAAGTTAGTGTTAGGTTAGGTTAGGAAGAAGTTAGGTTAGGTTAGGTTAGGTTAGGTTAAGAAGTTAGGTTGAAGAAGAAGAAGTTAGAAGTTAGGTTAGGTTAGGTTAAAGAGGTTGTGCTAGGTTAGGTTAAGAAGAAGAAGAAGAAGTGTTAGGCTAGGCTAGGGGTTGTGTTAAGAAGTTGTGCTAAAGAAGAAGAAGAAGTTAGGCTAGGTTGTGTTGTGCTAGGTTAGGTTAAGTTGTGCTAGGTTAGGTTAGGAAGAAGTTAGGTTGTGTTAGGTTAGGTTAGGTTAGGTTAGGTTGAAGAAGAAGTTAAGAAGAAGTTAGGTTAGGTTAGGTTAGGTTAGGTTAGTTAGGTTAGGTTAGTTAGGTTAGGTTAGGTTAGGTTAGGTTAGGTTAGGTTAGGGTTAGGTTAGGTTAGGTTAGGTTAGGTTAGGTTAGGTTAGGTTAGGTTAGGTTAAAGAAGTTAGGTTAGGTTAGGTTAGGTTAGGTTAGCTGTTAGGTGTGAGGTTGAAGAAGAAGAAGTTAGGTTAGGTTAGGTTAGGCTAGGTTAAGAAGTTAGGTTAGGTTAGGTTAGCTAGGCGTTAGGTTGTGTTGTGTTAGGTTAGGTTAGTTAGGTTAGGTTAGTGCTAGGTTAAGAAGAAGTTGTGCTAGGTTAAAGAAGAAGAAGTTAGTTAGGTTAGGTTAGGTTAGGTTAGGTTAGGTTAGAAGTTAGGTTAGGTTAGGTTAGGTTAGGTTAGAGTTAGGTTAGGTTAAAGAAGAAGAAGTTAGGTTAGGTTAGGTTAGGTTAGGTTAGGTTAGGTTAGGTTAAAGTTAGTTAAGAAGAAGAAGTTAGGTTAGGTTAGGTTAGGTTAGGTTAAGAAGAAGAAGAAGAGGTTAGGTTAGGTTAGGCTAGGTTAGGTTAAGAAGTTAGTGCTAGAAGCAGGTTGTGTTAGGTTAGGTTGTGCTAGGTTAGGTTAGGTTGTGCTAGGTTAGGTTAAGAAGAAGTTAGGTTAGGTTAAAGAAGTTAGGTTAGGTTAGGTTAGGTTAGGTTAGGTTAGGTTAAAGAAGAAGAAGAAGAAGAAGTTAGGAAGAAGAAGAAGAAGTTAGGTTAGGTTAGGTTAGGTTAGAAGAAGTAGGTTAGGTTAGGTTAGGTTAGGTTAGGGTTAAGTTAGGTTAGTGTTAGGTTAGGTTAGGTTAGGTTAGTGCTGAGGTTAGGCGCTAGGTTAGAAGTTAGGCTAGTGTTAGGTTGTGGTTAGGTTAGGTTGAAGAAGAAGAAGTTTAGGTTAGGTTAGGTTAGGTTAGGTTAGGTTAGGCTGAAGAAGAAGAAGGTTAGGTTAGGTTAGGTTAGGTTAGGTTAGGTTAGGTTAGGTTAGGTTAGGTTGTGTTAGGTTAGGTTGAAGAAGAAGAAGAAGTTAGGTTAGGTTAGGTTAAAGAAGGTTAGGTTAGGTTAGGTTAGAAGAAGAAAGAAGTTAGGTTAGGTTAGGTTAGGTTAGGTTAGGTTAGGTTAGGTTAGGTTAGGTTAGGTTAGGTTAGGTTAGGTTAGGCTAGGTTAGGTTAGGTTAGGTTAGAAGAAGAAGAAGAAGATAGGTTAGGTTAAGAAGAAGAAAGAGGTTAGGTTGTGCTAGGCTAGGTTAGGTTGTGCTAGGTTAGGTTAGGTTAGTTAAGAAGTTGTAGGTTGTGCTGTGTTAAGAAGTTGTGCTAGGTTAGGTTAGGTTAGGTTAGGTTGCTAAAGAAGAAGTTAGGTTAGGTTAGGTTAGGTTAAAGAAGAAGAAGTTAGGTTAGTTAGGTTAGGGTTAGGTTAGGTTAGGTTAGGTTGAAGAAGAAGTTAGGTTAGGTTAGAAGAAGAAGAATAGGTTAGGTTGAAGAAGGTTAGGTTAGGTTAGGTTAGGTTAGGTTAAAGAAGAGGTTGTGTTAGGTTAGGCCAGGTTGTTAGGTTAGGAAGAAGAAGTTGAAGAAGGTTAGGTTAGGCTAAGAAGTTGAAGCAGTTAGGTTGGTTGAAGCTGAAGCTAGGTTGTGTTAGTGTTGTGCTAGGTTAGGCAGTTGTGTTGTGTTAGGTTGTGTTAGGTTAGGTTAGGTTAGGTTAAAGGCTAGGTTAGGTTAGGTTGAAGAAGAAGAAGAAGTTAGTTAGAAGTTAGGTTAGGTTAGGTTAAAGGTTAGGTTAGGTTAGGTTAAAGAAGTTAGGTTAGGTTAGGTTAGGTTAGAAGTTAGGTTAGTTAGGTTAGGTTAGGTTAGGTTAGGGTTAAGAAGTTAGGTTAGGTTAGGTTAGGTTAGGTTAGGTTAGGTTAGAAGAAGAAGAAGTTAGGTTAGGTTAGGTTAGGTTAAGAAGAAAGTTGGCCAGGTTAGGTTGTGGCTAGGTTAGGTTAGGTTAGGTTAGGTTAGGTTAGGTTAGGTTAGGTTAGGTTAGGTTAGAAGTTAGGTTAGGTTAGGTTAGGTTAGGTTAGGTTAGGAAGTTAGGGTTAGGTTAGGTTAGGTTAAGGTTAGGTTAGGTTAGGTTAGGTTAGGTTAGGTTAGGGGTTAGGTTAGGTTAGGTTAGGTTAGGTTAGGTTAGGTTAGGTTAGGTTAGGTTAGAAGAAGAAGAAGTTAGAAGAAGTTAGGTTAGAGTTAAGAAGTTAGGTTAAAGAAGTTAGGTTAGGTTAGGTTAGGTTAGGTTGAAGTTGAAGAGTTAAAGAAGTTAAGAAGTTGTGTGGTTGTGCTGAAGAAGCAGTTGTGCCAGGTTAGGTTAGGTTAGGGAAGAAGAAGTTAGGTTAGGTTAGGTTAGGTTAGGTTAGGGTTAGTTAGGTTAGGTTAGGTTAGGTTAGGTTAGAAGTTAGAAGAAGTTAGGTTAGGTTAGGTTAGGTTAGGTTAGGTTAGGTTAGGTTAGGTTAGGCAGTTAGGTTAGGTTGTGAAGAAGAAGTTAGGTTAGGTTAGGTTAGGTTAGGTTAGAAGAAGTTAGGTTAGGTTAGGTTAGGTTAGGTTAGAAGTTAGGGTTAGGTTAAAGAAGAAGAAGAAGTTAGGGTTAGGTTAGGTTAGGTTAGGTTAGAAGAAGAAGTTAGGTTAGGTTAGGTTAGGTTAGGTTAGGTTAGGTTAGGTTAGGTTAGAAGTTAGGTTAGGTTAGGTTAGGTTAGGTTAGGTTAGGTTGTGTTAGGTTAGGTTAGTGAAGAAGTTGTGTTGCTGTTAGGTTAGGTTAGGTTAGGTTAGGTTAGGTTAGGTTAGGTTAGGTTAGGTTAGGTTAGGTTAGGTTAGGTTAGGTTAGGGTTAGGTTAGGTTAGGTTAGGTTAGGTTAGAAGAAGAAGAAGAAGAAGTTAGGTTAGGTTAGAGTTAGGTTAGGTTAGGTTAAATAGGTTAGGAAGAAGTTAGGGGTTAGGTTAGGTTAGGTTAAGGTTAGGTTAGGGTTAGGTTAGGTTAGGTTAGGTTAGGTTAGGCTAGGCCAGGTTAGGCCAGGGCCAGGCCAGTTAGGTTAGGTTAAGAGCTAGGCCAGGTTAGGTTAGGCTAGTGTTGTGTTAGGTTAGGTTAGGTTAGGTTAGGCTAGGTTGAAGAAGAAGGTTAGGTTAGGTTAGGTTAGGCTAGGTTAGGTTAGGTTAGGTTAGGTTAGTTAGGTTAGGTTAGGTTAGGTTAGGTTGAAGAAGAAGAAGAAGAAGTTAGGTTAGGTTAGGTTAGGTTAGGTTAGGAAGGGTTAGGTTAGGTTAGGTTAGGTTAGGTTAGGTTAGGTTAGGTTAGGTTAAGAAGTTAGGTTAGGTTAGGTTAGGGTTAGGTTAGGTTAGGTTAGGTTAGGTTAGGTTAGGTTAGGTTAGGTTAGGTTAGGTTAGGTTAGGTTAGGTTAGGTTAGGTTAGGTTAGGTTAGGTTAGGTTAGAAGAAGAAGAAGAAGAAGTTAGGTTAGGCTAGGTTAGTTAGGTTAGGTTAGGTTAGGTTAGGTTAGGTTAAAGGTTAGGTTAGGTTGTGTTAGGTTAGAAGAAGTTAGGTTAGGTTAGGAAGAAGAAGAAGAAGAAGAAGTTAGGTTAGTTAGGTTAGGTTAGGTTAGGTTAAAGAAGAAGAAGAAGAAGTT